>JALMGF010000132.1:1202500-1435000 GCA_023333645.1 Sceloporus occidentalis
CGTTTCTTATTGTGTGTGATTTGAAATGATTCCACTGATTGTGACAGCGCTACGGAATCTGCTGGCGCTATATAAATAAATGTCATGATCCGCCATGAAATATGTATTTAATATGCGTTACCAGACTGTATAACCACACAAATGTACGATCTCAGCCTGTTATTACCTTTTTTTGTATGAATTCTTATTATTTATACAAAAACTGAAAAAAAAATTAATATTTTACCATTATTTTGTGTGTTGTTTTTTTTTGTGTTAAGCGTCGTCGGGCTGGATCCGTCGTCGGGCTGGATCCGTCGTCGCGCTGGATCCGTCGTCGGGCTGGAAGGTTAGAATGTATATCTGGCATTCTATGATGCAATAACGGAAACGATTCAGATTTCCTTTTGTTTTGGTAGCCGAAGCGCGATGTGCCGTTGCCCCGCGGGACCGGACGGAGTGCGGCTATCCAGGGATCAGTAAGGCGGAATGTCTCGCCAGAGGCTGCTGCTTCGACACCAAAGTTTCAGAAGTCGTTTGGTGTTTCGACGCCCCGAGACCCGTGGGTTTGGAAATCGAAGGTAATTGGAGATCTGCTTGGGGTGGGGTGGGGGTCCTTGGTTGAAAATACCCCAAAAATGGATTCTTATCTCGGAATTGGATCGTTTGAGGTCTCGTTCCCACCTTATCTGAATTCAGTTACATCCTCCGTACCTTTATCTGGTTTATTTACCTTAATCTTTTGATGTATAAATAGTTCAGGTTATCCTAAAGCACGGGGAACGCAGCACCGGTGCTCTCAGACTATGGATAGATCATGGAGGTCGTAGTCTGTAGGTGGAGAGCTGCGTGTTCGGTGCGCAGCTAAGCAGATCAAGCCCTAGGTCTTCTTCTTCTCCCCAGCTTGGTACATGCCGTGCCACCGGCCTACTAGTCCGCCTCTGCCGGGTTGTTACTCTTATTCTTTTCATGAGAAAGGTTAACCTTCAGATCTCAGAGATGATGATCTGAAGGCGTGAAGAAAAGGCAAAGAAGGGACTTGGATTTCTTGTTCTCTTGGAGGATCATCAGCAGCTTCAGAATGTTGGTTGCTCATAAGAGATATAGGTTTAATATACCTCCCTATAGTAACCTCTACTGTATCTGGTAGAAGGCTGGTCCACCTATCCACTACCTTTTCGGCTTCTGATCCTCTAGTTTTAGATAATGACCTCTTGTCCTACCATTTCTCCTCCTTTGAAATAAACTTCCCTCATGTAACTTCTCATCCCACTATTTCCTCCTCTCCTGGAGATGGGGGTCTCTAGAACTGTCCCCAATACTCTCGGCGAGGGCCTGGCCAGAGATCTCCAAAGTATCCGAACCCCAGCTCTCCTCTTCTAATATCTCTCGCTATATGGTCCAGGACCTTTGGGAAAATCAGGTGGAAAGAGGTTTTTTTTTTTGTTAATTATTATTGCTTTTCTTGGAGATGCTTAAGTGCCAAGTGCTATAAATGTTTTTGAAGCTTGCTCAAGCCCCGATCATGCATGAGTTAAGGAGACCCCGTGTCCTGTATTGTGTCATATGGAAGGTGGATCTCTTTTTCGTGTTAATGGTGCGTCTAGAGGTTTTTGTCGAGATGCTACACGACGTATGGAGCGTAAACGTTACATTGTAACAGTCACACTCTATCTTTTGTAGACATCCCAGCAGACTGTTAGATGATTCCCGGCCACCAAGACCCAACATGGATCCCCGACAGCACCCTACTGAACACCGCAATCTCTCTTCAGCCGCTGCCTCGCCGATCTGTGGCTTTATGTGACCTCATAACGTGCTTCACTTTAATAAAAAGAGATTGATTTCTGAAATGGTCTTCAGTTTTTCTTTTCCAACTCGTCATACAACTGAGTGAAGTTGAAATACGGTATAATTTTGGCTAAAGATGACATCAGGGGGCATAAAAGTCTAGATTCGTGGTGATTTTTCCTAATGCAGTTGATGACTTTCCGATGAGGGGGTCCTTAGCAGAAGTCAATCTGAAGAAGAGACCTCCGAGGTCCTGAGAGCTTCTATAACTTTATATCCTCTTCTACTAAACTTCAGACTAAAGACTCGTTATTAAAGAGGGATTTTGACTTTTTATATTGCCAATAATATTTGTATACATTTTTAAGAAGGGATTAAGAGAAGAAGACTAAGAGTTTTATTAAGTCAGGGAGTTAAAAAAAATTTGGGACAGTCCTGGGCCCTCGGGGCGAATCAATCACCCAAGATTTCCTTCTACCTTCTCGTCCTATGGAGCTCTTCATGTTATTTAGCTAGTGTCGAGGGGCAGGATATGAATTAGGGACTGTGGGGCCCCCGAGGGCCATTCACGAATTGGGCCCCCATCGCATTGATTGCTCCCTTAAATCAGTCCTCACCTACGGAAACTCAAAACAGAGTTGGCAGCCAAACCTATTTACTATTGATATAGACCTAGAATTTTCCTGCTATCAGAAGCCATACACCTATCCCCTGCACGTTTAAATTCCCCTGCTGTTTTAGCCTCTACCACTTCTGCTGTGAGGCTGTTCCAGTTACCTACCACCCTCTATGTAAAGTAAAAAAAATAAAAAATCTCCCTTTTGAATTTCAATATTAAACAAACATTAAGCCTTAAATAATCATTTAAATGTGGCTGTTATTATTTGCAGTTTCATTCTACTTCCAGTTCGGCAGAAAGAGGAGTCGTATAAAATTGAAATACTTTATTTATTTTATAATTTGCATTAATTAAACAACATTATCGAGAAAGCCGTATGAAAACGCCCTTTAACGCCGCGGAAGAAAATGCACTTGCAGAGTTGCTATTATGATTAAATATGCAGAGAGAGAGAGAGAGAGAGAGAGAGAGAGAGACGTCTTCTCTACATTCTAATAGCACATTCATCTACAATACATCGTTCGAAAGAATGAAGACCACACACGTTAGTTACCAAAATCTATAAAAGTGCAAATCTAGTACAGCGTGCGTTACCCCAACAAAATACCAGTGCAGAGTACTTTGCACGTACTTTGAAATGAGCAGCGAACAAGCCACGTTCCACGTTTTCCACATTTTTTACACGCTGATTTATAGTTACTTGCATTGATTTTGCCTTGTAAAAAATGAGAATTCCAAGACATGTTATATAACACAATCATATAACAATATATATATATATATATATACACACATATATATATATAACAATAATATATATACATATATATCACTATATATATATAACAATAAATATATATATATATAAATAACAACATATATATATATACATAAATATTTGTGTATATATAATAAAGATATTATCAATATATATATATTACAATTTTAAACATACATTTTTTTTGTTTTTTTTTGGTTAGGCGTTACTATTATAAATATAACATAAACATAATATATATTTCTTTGCATTTCTCATGTCTCCTCGTTTACTGCTTACAAAAATAACATGTTTCATTCTCTAGTGGATTTAAGGAAATACCAAAAAAAAAAAAAATCTTTATTCGAAACGTTACACAACAGTTTGTTTTTTTCTGGTATACATTGGTTATGACATCGGATGAGGTTTTCGATACAGACCTTATATATGAGCTCATTTGTAGGGTACATTGTACTATGAGTACAGTGAGTGAGTAAAGGAATTGATGTAATAGGGAATATATTTCCGGTAATTCTGTAAAAAACTTAGTTTTTTTAACCAAATCCATAATATTTACTGAATGAATTTAGCCTTAGCTGTAGAAATACCCCACTGCTGTGTGTATTCATTAAAAGACCACTCCAAACGCACAATAACTTCATATAAAATACACACTGGAGGCCATTCTGCTTTTTGACGATTGGTGGAGGCATTTTTTAGTTATTATTTTTAGAAAATTAGACTTATGGGTTTTTTTTCTCCTCCCCTTGCTGTCTCTATTGAAAACAGGAAGCCTACTTAAGTACACTTCCTGTACATGCTGTGCGCTCCCATTGATGTCCCCCCAGTATTCGTGTGATTGGGTGCTTCTGCTTACACTGATTTCAATGGGAGCTCAGCTCCCTTCAAATGTCAATGGAAGTTCTACAGAGCATGTGCGGGAAGTGTACTTAAGTACATGCAACTTCCTGTTTCCTGTAGAAGCAGCACCCAAGGGAGGAAGAAAAAGAAGAATTCCTATTCTAGTCAATAGGAGTTGAGCTGCCATTGAAAGAAATGGGGGTAGCAGCAGCCAATCACAGGTATGCTATCTGAACACTGTTGCTTTGTTAGCTTACATGCCCAAAGAGGGACTGCCCTTTCAGAACATGGACACTTTGGAGGTACAATATAAAATGAACAGGGCTGTAATGGTAAAAATGAGTAAAATGGAGCAACTGCTCAGGGGCCCTGGCATGCGACTGACCCAAGCAGGCATGATATATTGCTCGGCTAGACAAAAATGTACCCTTGCCAAGCATTCCCAATGTCCTATTTCTTTGTTGTGTTGGCCAGAGTCGGTCGCTGACTGTTTAGGTACCGGCAACGTCCATACAAGCTTTTAGACTCAATAGCGAAGCCCCGACAGTGCCTATGGACACTGATAGAGCCTATACTGGGCACCAAATGTCAACCACACTCTTAGGCTATGTTTTATTAACAGAGAAATAGAGAAAGTTGGTATTTTTTATTAGTCTTTAAATATTAAACAAAATTGCAATAAAAAAACCCCGTGTATTACATCACTGGATTATTAATAGCCATTTGCGTTTAATATTTTTAGTTTCCTGAACGGCTCATGGTCGCACCCTCAGGTGTGAAGTAGGAAAATAAAGATAAGGGGGATGCCAAATCTGCTGGGCTTAGAATTATTTACTTTGGATCCTGGCAGCGTATTGATAACAGAATACCGCGTGCCAACATTCTCACCGTATTCTTAGCAGCCTTAGAGTGTGCCTTTCGGGTTAACCCATTAATGGCACCACTAACTTTTGGCACGGAATGAGACTTCATTGGGGGGGGGAATACCATTCGTAGCTATACTGGCTCTTTTTCACGTAGAACCTTTATTTTGGGGGAAATGTGTAGATATTATGGTCATTGATTATAACAATAATATAGATGTGAGATCACCTACGTCTCCTATAAGACACGGTGAGCTCAATTTAATAATCGGGCTACACTTTAATTGGGGTTAACATGGGTGGAATGGACAGTCACTGGGTTTAGATATAAAAGATATATTGTAATCAGTAGAGAACAGCTTTCAAACAAAATGAAATTATAAACAATTTTAATTAACATGGCAACAGCCTATTAGCGCCTGCTTTTCTGTCACATGACAATTAAGTCTTCCCTGAAAAATTATTGATATCTAAAAAATTGTATGTGAAGGGCTCGGGCATTCGACGGTACTAGAAAAAAGTATTTCTAAAGCTACATTTAGTTAGAAAGGTGCGAAATTCCACCGTAGGTGGCAGTGACATATTCTGGTCTCATGAGGCAGGTCCACAGGAACGGCAGCCCACCCACCCAGCCAACGCTCAATGAACTGTTTGGGGGAGATATCCCCCAAGCTGACCCATTTACGCTATGAAGGGCTGTACAGAGCTGGCACAGCCTCCCCAAGGTGTATTGGAAGGAGCTGCGCACCTTTATGACATCATAAATAAATTATGAAGTCATATCCTAATAATCTGTAGGGAAGAGGGCGCCTGTAGAGGGGGCAGATGGGGACGATACCCTGGGTCAGGCCAAGGGCAGCACTGGAGGTAAATATGCATCGGGTAGGTGGAACAGCACCTTGAAATATGTTCAACTCAGGGCCGGACCGGGGATGACTAACAGGTCCTCGCGACGAGGGAGCCTAACAATGCAGCTGTTGACTTTTCTCACAATGGACTTATAAAGTGTTTCCAAGATACACTTTTTTGGAAGCTAATTTCGCCATTGATCATCCGAGGTTTAAGGTGCCCAGAAGCGTTTGCTTATTTTCGAGGTGGTTATTATTTAATAAAACCAACCCCACCTGGGTGTTACATGGGGGAGTTTCCACAACCAATAGGCTGGCCACAAAAACATCAGAATGTTCGTATCAATTAAAATGATTTCCGTCATTAACTCATACGCTATTGCTATCCGTGTACGGATAACAGCTGGGATATTCTGGGGATGGAAGAAGTAACTGGTTCCTACGGGCGAAGACTTAAAGGGCGAGGAGCAGCTGCCTATATCTTTTTGGGTCAGTGTATTGATTTTGGAGATATTTGGTTTTACCGATGCTCCTAGAACCAGTCACTTTCCACAACCGATTGACGGCAACTTGGTAGAAATGGAAGAGAAATCTAGCGAGGAGGGGGAAAAAAAAGACCTGTAAGTCCCGAGTATGGGAAGTCAAGATGACTGCGCCCACGGCACAAACATAACGTGGGCTCCTGATACATAATCAATTAATCATATTTTTTAAATGCGTAAACAATACTGAGTAGCTTTTTTTTTTAATGTACTATACTGTAAAAAAGTGATTTTTGGGAAAAGTGACACATCCACAAGCATCACATTGGTACAAAAATAAGTAAAGTATGGCTTTTCAGTTGTGGAAATGTCATTAACGTCTACCCGCCAGAAGATGACCCCATTATCAACAGGGCATTTACTAATTGTCATGTAAAAGATCTGTCAGCTCTACATAAATGGTCTCTTTCCGTAAGCATTTGCCCTTCTGTGCATCGATTTAACCGGCTCTAAAGAAATCACACCAATGGTCGAAATAACCCGCCAAACGTGCCATGGCGGGATCCATCAGCACAAGCGAGACGCAGAATGCTGGCTCATCCATCGATAGAACTCCAACAGTAAATTATAACAGGACTGATAAGCAGAACGAAATATTCCACCCTGTGATCGTAGTCACGAAACAATAGAATAAATATTTTCAGGTCGGGAGAGGTGTTTTTGTAAAATAACCATACTATTGCAGCTCTGTAAAATACACATTTGTATTACCTGGAATTATTCATTGAGACAATTGTTACTGCCCTGTGAGATGACATAAGCTCCCAGCTTGTTTAACTCATGCTCCTCTTGGGTCAACTATATTGTCCCTACCCTGAAGACTATGATCCTACTTAGGGTCTATCCACCATGACGTGAACTCAACTTCAGTTGCATGCTAACTCTCATTAAACATCTTGTGCATTCACTCCTATGAATGAGTTGTGAGTACATCCAAGTATAAAGGACTTCACATTTTGAAGAGTTGCAGGCGAGGGCATGAAGGTTGTGTCCTTGTATGTCCTTTCCTGCAACCTGCAAACACTTTAAAAAATACACCTCCCAGCAATAAGTTCTTGGTCCTTCAAACATTACTGTCAATACCAAGAAGAGTTTTTATTTAAAGTCAACTTGACTCTTAAGGAATCCGCCCATCTTGTGCCTATGTCCACCCGCCGTAAACCCTCTTACATTAAAAAAATAAATAAATACGTTATATACAGCCCATGTTCTATCCACCTATGAAAATTGTTTCATTTTCATATTTTCCTGCATTTCCTGGCGCACAATAAAAAAAAAAAACAACAATGTATTTTAAAATATTGGCATAAAACAGATGGCAATTTCATGGTAAATGCACGAAAAAATGGCGGATTCACATCAACAAAATTCACAAACAATGACAAATGGAAAAGGAAGGAATTCATGCTTTCAGTATAAATTTATTTAACTATACAAAGTGTTAATAAAGGCCGTAGTCTCTGGAAATTCAAAATATACATAATCGAAAAATCTCTTGCTCAACAATTGCGAAAAAAAACACTATTTTTTCTATAGTTTGTCCTAGTGCTATAACTGATCACATAAATAGTAATACTAAAAATAATAATAAAATATTAAAAATCGAAATATCTCCAACAGTTCACGGGGTGTTACTGCGGTGGGTGGAAGGCATGTTAGAGCATTCTAAAGTTTTTTTTCCTAAATATTTTACATGCATGTGGCAAGAACTGCATTGTCCTTGGCCTGTCACGTATGCGCATTCATGAACATGCAGGAAACATGCCATCTACATTCTATGATGCTACATTAGTATTTAACCATTTGAGCACAAGAAGGGTGAGCCCTTCCCTGACAATGAAAGACGCTGCTCCACTTCTAAAATAATTGAAAATAATATTAAAAATAATAAAATTAACCTTTTTATTCCTTCTAATATAGGTTTAATCACATAAAAAAAAAAACTTTTACTTTTTTCAGTTTCCATGACAACAACCTATCAGTGTCTGATTTTGTGTCATGTGACAATTAAGCCTTCCCTAAAAATTATAACGTTCTGGGAACAACCGTATTATAAATTATGTTTTTTAGCTATTAAAGTTTTCAATTAAGCAGTGTTAGTGGAACAGCACCTTGAAAAAAGGGTTGTGAGATTTTAATTATTAGTTTTAATGTCTTCCGCTTGTATATTTTTGAGGTAGTTTTTTTTTTTTATTTTTTTGTATATTCGCCACAGACCGTGGCCAAAATTACAGAAAAATGGGTCATGCACCGGATTTCACATTTTAAATAAATAATACATTTCATCAAATTTTGTGATCAAATACATTTATCGTGGTCTACACAATATTTTTCACGTGTATTCACGAGTGATCGACACATCGTTGAGAACGCAATACTAAGGAAAAAATAACAATGGGGAACACGTTGAAAAAAGATTAAATAACAGAAAACTACTTTAGAACAAATGAAAACATTAGGGAAGCGACGTTAGCTGAATTTTTTGGGGCAGAAGAATGATTAAAAATGAATACAATGTGGATATAAAATAAAAGGCAATATATCTCAAAGCAAAAATGTGCAGTTCTGCTAAATGTGGTGCAGTCACCGTGGAAACGGTTAGAATGCTCCATATTTTCAGAACAGCTTGGGTTTCGCATTGATAAATATTGCTGACGTCGGTAACACGTTATTTTATGATGTCGACTCGAGTTCTAAACACTGACGTTCGATTTCCTCCCAGTTCACTAGCGAGGTAAGCACGTACCACCCAGCTACCCCAGTTTTCACAGGACAGTCCTGGTAGCTCTCCTGACCGGACCAAGGAGTAGAGGTTTGGGCTCTTACAGAACAGAAGACCTCCATTGCAGCTCTCACGTGGCCCCCTCGTGACAAAGTAAAGCCGAGCAAGGTGGCTCTCTGTTGAGGTGGGCAGGTGGCCATGCCACCGGTCCCTCCTTCTCGCGCTGCTGTCCCACTCCTCCCCAACTGCTTTTCGCTGGTACCCAACACACTATGGAGCTACCAATCCATGATCTCAGGTGAGTTCACCTGGCTTTCTGTGTTCTATGTCCGGACCGCGATTGTTTTATTGAGGTTTTAAAGTTTGATATTTATAGAATCTGAGCGAGGAATGACATTAAAGGGCTTTTGGAACCCACGAATAGCGCGTCTCACTTCCCTTTACCTTGGGGTTTGAGGAAGCGAGACCGGATTAAACAATGGACGCGAACTACGGTGGACTTTTGACGACAGCTAGCTGGACAGTTAGATCTTTAGAAGTGGAGGGAGTTCTGGTCTAGTCAGCAAAGAGACATCGAGGTACGGGTTATGTCAGGAACAATGGAAGGATACCAGATTAGAACACAGAAAAAGATGTCCAAACTCTAAGATCGCGTTAAAGCAAGTGAGTTATTTAGTGTCAGGACGTTCTATTCTTCAAACTCCAGAAGCGAGGTCACATTCTAAAATAAGAAAGTGTACGAGCGATCACTCTCTCAACACAATACTGAAGTTCCTGTCTGTGGGATTCCCGTCTGCCTCTTCCTAGTTCAATCTAGAAAAGTTTCATTAACGAGGTGGCCCCCCGAGAAAAAAAAATCCCAACGGGTTTTCGTAACCAATAAAGGAACCCAACGCATTCCACAAACATTAGGTCTTGATAGTGTCTCTAGAGCAAGGCATCTGCCAGGTGCTTTGAGACAATAGCAAGCTTCGTCGGATTGTAGACCACCGGAAGTGTCTAAAAAAAAAAAAAGACCACCTGTCGGCCATCGTGGTCGGCTTTTTCTCTTTACCTCTTGGCCCAGATTTTGTACTTGAGAACAAAATAGGCTATGAGGCGGAGGGCCACGAAGAAGATCCCCAAAATGATGAAATCTAAGTAGAGTTTGGCATCTTCCACGTCGAGCTCCTTAAGGATTGCCGCTGATTTCTGGAAGTGGCACGTCTCGTCTTTTTCACAAAAGAGGTCTTCTCTGTCAAGGCCGTAAATCGATAAGATGACTCCTTCAAAGCCGTACCTGCAAAAGAGATATTCGGAATAAAGGCCTTCAACGCGAGGCTCGAAGGAAAAAGAATCCGATAGTGACACTGAAGAAAGCACGTCGTTTGCAGAAGAATGCATATATGTTTTAACACCCATTAACCCCTCCATCGCTCCACGTTCATCCCTATAGGTCCTATGCTTCCCCTCTACGAACAGAGTGTCCAACTGAGTCGTTAAGACTGAGCCATTCTATTGTTCACCAACGCCTGTATGATAAGGAGTTTGACGAGCAGACTGGGCTAAGAGCCCAAGAAGTTAAGACTTCTACGCACAGGTTTTTAACCCGCGGCACAGAAGGACGGTGTGACCCACCTGACGTAGGACGCATACGACATCCATTGCAAGTACCCTGGGATGGTGTCGAAGCTGACGAAGAAACCAGAAAATAACAGCACAGGAATGGCTGTAACAGGACCCACAAACGTGGCCACCTGCACGAAGAGAACGAACAAGTCAGCGCATAAAGCCAATATAAACTCTCACGTCATTTTAACCCTAAAAACGCCGGCAGCAAATTACCTAAACTGTAAGATGAACTCTAGAATATACGCAACGGCTCCTGCGCCTGCCTGATCTGTAATAGCGCTTCTATCGTCTGAAGCCCCCAATATCTGTTTTACTCATAAAGCAGTTATTTGGTTTTATTTATTGATTTTATATAGCACCATTTTGACCCTGCTCAAAAGAGCTTACAATCTAGAAGGTGTCCACATTAACGTCATGTAAGGTTTCGTGGCAGGGAAATGAAGTTATTATTTTTAAGGATCTGCACATGGCTGAATATTAAAAAAAAATAAAAAATGATATCGATATGGCCAAAACCGACCTTTTTCCTATTGTATCTTATATACATCGATGGCATTAACAGATTATTACTATTAAACGACAATAATAAAAAAAAAAAACACATAAATTTGGGAATAACGTTTCTTACATTTAAAAGCACACACGATCATTTTTGTTAATGGAAGAAAAACATTCATTAAAACTAGATTTTGATTCATTTTGAAACCTGAAACATTTATATTTTTTCCGTGGCCAGAATTCTTTTTCGCTATACTGACTCGTTCACATTAGTCAGAACAGTCAGATTTTTACCGGAATCCATTCTTGTTATCATGCCACATTTTGCCACAATTTTTCAGGGAAAGCATAACACAAAAGCAGGTAGTGACGAGTGGCTGATGGCATAGAAGCAGAAAAAAATACCTTAAAGGCGTCTGTGATTATGTGATTAAATGGATCGAAAGGAATCTAAGGCTAGAGAGTACGATCAATTTTGTTTTTAAGGGGAACCGCACCTTTAAAATATATGCCTGGGACCAAAAGCAAATGATGTAGGATTGATACGCTCTTTGGTAATATACCTGGAGTGATGTAGAAGCCGCCCCGATGAGAAGCCCCAGAGACTGGGCCACTAATGATGTCATCGTTCCCAAAGCGGCAAACAGGACAAATCTCAGGGCGTCGGAGGGCTGTGATGTCATCCAGTACACGATACTGCAGTATGCGACCGGGAACATGATCTATGACCGGAACACAGAACAAACATAAGCATATGCCCAAAAAATGATTTATTAAATAAAATATTTATTTATTAAGAGCAGCCGTTCACTTTTGTATTCAACGGAAACAAAATGTATCGCAAAACGAAAAAAAAAAAAAAAAAAAAAAAAAAAGACACATAATTTTGTATTATCTACAATTGAAGTTTATTCCCAGACATCGCATTACCTGAAAGGGTATGTCGGCCATTGTTTTAGCCAAGTAATACGCCTTCAGACTGTACCAGTAATTCAGATGTTCTCTGAGGAATACCGACATTTCAAGTGGAACTGTTGGCAGATGAAATCGCACATCATTATTTGTCTGTAAGGGGTATCTTTTCGGAATTTCAATGAAACAATGTTAGAAACATCAAAAACGGACCACGGACCTGAGCGGAGAATCTCAATCGTCAATTCGGATAGAGATGAGACCTTGAGACCTTTTACATGGTCTTAAAGCGCTTATTAATTAATTAATTATTATTATTTATTTATTATTATTTTTTTTTTTTTTACTTTAATAGTTTTTTATTAATTTTCAAAGAAATAAGAAGTACAAATAACACCAATAGTAATACATGAGAGACAGTCACAGCTGTCAGTTGTGATCAAACCAAGACAGTCACAGCCGTCATTACATTGAAAATTGAAACCATCTTGATAAGCATGTATCTCAGTTACATTGTAACGTTATAATAATCTAATACATTATATTATTTAATGACACATAAATGGTAATTCCATCATCTATGTTGAAGTCCCAACCAAATCTGTCGTTGGCCGCGTAAATACCAGACCGTGTCCTGCAAATATTGATTGTTACGATACGGAAAACTTTGATGAAACAATGGCACGGAAGCCTCAGAAAAAGATGTTCTCTTATATTGGATTATAAAACATCTAAGAATAAAAAAAAGGAACTCCGTGTGGCATTAATCGCTGTGTCTGACCTCACCGAAGCCTCAGCAGAGTAGGTAGAACATCACTTTTATAGCCCCTAAAAATACTAGAATATAGCATAGTCCACAAAATGTTTGTGATACTTTTTAACAGAAGAATGTGTGCGGATTAACATGTAGCGTGTTCTATATGGGACCTCAGGGGTCTCATCCTCATAGGATCCATAAGGGGAAGTCAATACATAACGGGACAAAACTCATTAAATGTAATACATTTGGTGATTTGGGCAGACATATCAGCTTTAGGAACTGGGAGGATGACAATGACTATGGTGGGGGGTGGGGGGGGATCCAGAATTAGAACTATGACTTCTGAAACATTAAATGTTTCTAACCCCCGAGCAAGGTCATACTTACACGTCAACACGGTCGGCATGAGGGCTGCAAACATCAAGAAGAGCATGGAGAAGAACAGGAAGCCTGAGTTACTGAGGACTTTCTTGGCTTCGTTCCCGATGCCCAGGTACAGCAAACCGATTAGGATGCCGATGCCGATGTGTGACGTCACCCGTAAGTGGGTCAGCACCTAAGCAGGGGAGAAAGGTAACGGCCGCGGCATAAGTATAAGATATTCGGGGGTTCCAAGACGCAGACAGGTCAAGCGCTAGCCGCTTCTAACAGCGACTTACCGAGTCCCTCATGATGCTGATGCAGGTCCTTTTAAACAGAATACAGAACTGGGTCAGGCAACTGGCCGAGAAGCTGTGGCAGCCTTCTGAAGGTGAGGAGTCCTGGAAGCAATACACATAGTGTCAGACGGCTCGGCGTGCTGGGAAATGATCACGTAGCCTCGTCACAATCGTACTTTTTTAATGACCCCGTCTTATTCGTTCCGGAGGAGAGAATATATGGTACGAGCTTATAGTGGCAGAAGATAGAAGGCCATGCAGGCTTGGAGACCATAGCGGTTCCGTCTTCAGGAGTAACATCCTCACTAATCCCTTTCATTATTATAGATCAGGGGTGTCCAACCCGCGGCCCCCCACCAGCGGCTGCAGGACTACATCTCCCATAATGCTCTTTCAGCTAAGGGGCTGGCTGACGAGTCCTGCAGCAGCTGGGAGGGCCGCAGGTTGGACACCCCTGTTGTTGTTTTTTTTAATATTAAATTGGATCCGCTTTAAATGCAAATAACAGTAAGGAGGAGAAGGAGGCCAGACGATGTCACCAGCCGTTAGAGTTCAAAAGTCACAAATAAAACAAACGCACCTCATCGGACGGCTTATGCCACATGAATGGGCTAATGTCGTTATCTGCACAATGGTCCCTCTTCTGGTCCATGTCAGCACACAGGTTGTCCTGCACGGCTCGGACAAGGCGCGGATTCTGCTCTCCATACTCGCCGGATGCGACTTCCATTACTGGAGAATGAAATAAACAGTATGAGGGCCTGGTAACATTGTAACGATGCTCTGCCGCTGTTTGGTTGGAAGGGCATCCCTATGCGTAGAAGACCAACCAAGAAATGAATCCGTATGATCGATGATGTGAAAAAATAATAAATGATAAAATAAATTACTAAAGAGAGTAAAGAAATGACTATTATGGGAATAAACTGAATACAAATTAATTGCTGAGCCGTTAGGTACGAGATGCCCCGTCCTCCTGTGGTCTCCAGTTTCACCACCAGGGGGCGAGCTATGACCACACATATTGGGTACATGGCTATTCTTCGGCAACCACTCATGGGGATGACCCGCCCAACAATCTGCCCCGAGTGGGGCAAGAATTACTGAATATCCTTCCATAACCTTTGTGCCAGTTTGCCTTAACGTGTGTTAATGTTGTTGTCAATTTCGCATATTGTCAATTTTAACGTTATTGGCGATTTTCAGTCTCCTCTTTTGTAATAGCTCCACGGAATCCGCTGGCGCTCTACAAATACATGTAAGGTAATATAATATAATATGTAATATATAAATACATGTAAGGTAATATAATATAATATGTAATATATAAATACATGTAAGGTAATATAATATAATATGTAATATATAAATACATGTAAGGTAATATAATATAATATGTAATATATAAATACATGTAAGGTAATATAATATAATATGTAATATATAAATACATGTAAGGTAATATAATATAATATGTAATGTATAAATACATGTAAGGTAATATAATATAATATGTAATATATAAATACATGTAAGGTAATATAATATAATATGTAATATATAAATACATGTAAGGTAATATAATATAATATGTAATATATAAATACATGTAAGGTAATATAATATAATATGTTATATATAAATACATGTAAGGTAATATAATATAATATGTTATATATAAATACATGTAAGGTAATATAATATAATATGTTATATATAAATACATGTAAGGTAATATAATAACTTTTCGATCTTAACACCCTGATTACATTTAATTTATTACATAGGATCCTTCCGAAGGTCTTGCTTGTGCCATCTTAAGATACCTCTTTATTACAAAAAAAAGTGAAAAAAGGACTAAATGCAGACACTTTAATGTTAATTTCATAATATTTTCCTATAAAATGATTATTAAAGATTTAATAATAGATTTTAACCTTCGGGGCCCTCTTCTCCTGGATATTGTCATTTTAAATTGCCTTTGTTAATTATTTTCATTGCCCCCTATAGTAACAGCGCCACGGAATCTGCTGGCGCTATATAAATACGTGTAATATAATGTAAAGCGCACTTAGTTCTATAAAACATGCATCTTTAGGACCATCATAGAAAGATTGCTGGATAAGCTGTCTTGTGTTTCCAGCAGAGTCCTGCTAAGGGGGCTCTAGTATCTGTTCATTTTAACTATATACATTCCAGTTACCCTTTCATTAGAATAAACTATGAACCTATAACCAGATACGTAAGAGATATTATATATATTTGGATAACGTCCTGTAGGTTTTATTATACATATTTATATGTACCAAAACAGTGGTAGATAAGTGGAACAGCCTCTCGGCAGAAGTGGTAGAGGCTAATACAGCGAGGGGATTTCAACATGCATGCGGTAGGGATACGGCTGCTGAATCTAAGACGAGACCAACGACTGATTAAGGTCTGTGTCTCTATAGCTGGAGAAACGGGCGACTAGACGGGGGCCGAATAGGGCTGATCTGCCGGCAGATTCTATGCATTTTTTCGCTCACTGACTTGGCAAACGGAGGGTTAAGGGGGGGGGGTAGGTTTTGCCAGGCTGATTACTCACTGAAATCCGCCGGGTTGTGGTAAGTTGGGCAGTTTAATCCGAGCGATCGCAAGTATGGAACGAGATTTGACACTTTCCCACGGTAGATGCATTGTCCCTGGCTTAATACATAAAGCTGTTGGAAAGAAAAAAAAGAACAAAAGTTTTTAAAAAACCCTCGCTGCATCTCTGTGCCAAGAGCTATAACAAATATACACGGCTTTCGTTTAACCTCTTCACTGCCAGAAAGATAAACTCCACGTGTGTGGTCCTCGTAGCAACAGGAGCCTCATACTGGAGGTAGATGTGGTCGTTAAATACCCTCCGCCACCTACCAGCACGGGGCAATATAACGGCAATATACCCACGCTGCGGACACAAGCCTAATAGATCGAGAGGTTGTCTCCCTTCTTCTTGTAGGACAGAAGTTGTAATTTTCTCTTACTTATTTTATATTTTCCGGCATTAACCATTTAATTCTCGGTCGCCTCCTTTCTTTTTGCCGTTCTAATCTTGCCCCGTGCGGCCGGACACTCACTTGGTCAAAGAGCTCAAACAGTTTGGCACTCGGCTGGTGGATGGTACAGATGATATTTCTGCCACCTTGGGCCAACGACTTCATCAAGGAGACAACCTGGAAGCAAGACGAGCTGTCCAAGCCGCTGGCGGGAGAGAGGAGATTGGGTTTAGTCGCACAACCCGGAGAACTGACTGAATGTATGGCCCAGCGTCAGTTTATTGCGAAATATCTCTAAAGCGCGGGCAAATCATGGAAGAATTTTTACTCTACGGGCCAAAGGGGGTCTGATTTATGTTTCTACGTTTAATAATATTCTTCACGGTGAGGGCTGTAAAGCTCTGGAATCCACAGGCGGTTGAGCCAGGGTTTTAATCTGATTGCCAATGGAGTCGTTAAATTTTTCCCCTCCTAAGGGCAATTTTGACATGTTCTTATAGGGGTTTATTGATGTGCCTTCAACAACCCAGTTAGTGATGTCTTGGCTGATCTTGATGGACTTATGTCTTATCAGTGTCTGTACGTAATAATGTGAATCTGTGCAATAAATCCTGTAACGTTATCACGCACAATAATAACCCACCTCGTTGGTTCATCGAAGAACATAACCGGTGGATTGTTCACAAGCTCCAAAGCGATGGCAAGACGCTTCCTTTGACCCCCAGAAAGGCTCCCAGTCCTTGTGTCGGCACACGACAACAAACCAAGGGCTGTCAGGATCTCCTTAACCTGAAATGAGGAATAAATGGCTTCACGCGGGCCCCACATGTAAGTTATTTGCATTTGGACTTCAGATGGAGCCAATGGACGTCACATTATATCCAACAATTACCAACATGGTTTGATCCATAATAATATTATAAGGTATCCCCAACAGGGTGGCCACATCTTATGTAGGATCGCCAGCTTCAGCGTCCCCACAAGCAGTAGGATTTAACTTCGCTCAATATCTCCGTCTTACCATTTCTCGCCGGCCTTCGTCCTTCTCCTGAAGCTTCAAATGTGCAGAAACCTAAAAAGCAACAAAAAAGTGCACGTTTTAATCGCACGATTCCGGTGACCTCTCCGGCACACATCAAATGAACAGTGATTATTCCGGTTTATACACAGATGACCTCCCAGGTTCCTGCGTTTAACGCTTTACTGTCTAAAGCTCTGAAGACCCTACTAGAGGTCCTATTCATGGGACGATTAACACGATCCTTAAGGTCAAGGCCACCGGTCTCTGCCTTCATAATTCCAAGTATTTCTTCCGCTTCTTACACAAATGACTGCATATTATGTGCACTCGGCTTCCCTGCTGGACTTTTCTGTTATACTTTAGCAGATAAAACCTCTCTGCTGCTGCTGCAGCTTCCTGCTTCATCATTGGGAACTGGACTAGTACTAGTCCTAGGTGCTAGTGATCCGGTGCTAGTTGCTCTATTCCTTCCTTACGTATTCCTTAGGATATAAGTGTATAGAACTAGGTCTCTAGATCTCTAGAGGAACGGGCCAGACTCCCGGCACATGCCAGGTGAGACCCGATCGCCGGACACCAACTTCATGCACGTGAGAACCCGACTACAGATCTTTTTCACCAGCCGGGAAAAGACGAGCTCCCCATTGTCTCGTTAGCCGTACCATCATGGCCTCCTGAACGGTCAAGTGCGGGAAAAGCATGTCATCTTGCATGATGTAACAGGACACCTTGCGGAATGACCTCAAGTCGCGAGGCTGACCGTTGATAAGGACTTCTCCCTTCATGCCCGTCTCTCTGAAAGATACAAACAGCGTGACTTCTGGATGTCATACAAGAAAACACAATCGTCATACATCATAGCCGGGTAAGCCATCAACTTTTTGCTTCCTGGGGGGTTAAACTAGAATTTGCCTAGGGTCTTAAGGCATCAATCGAGAACTCAATGTGCCCCCCCATACTATGAGTAAAATGTCAATTTACTGCGCTGTAAAAAAAAAACCTCTGCGATATAAATATTTATTATCAATTCTATCGAGGGTTCCATCTGTAATATCCGATCCAGAACAAAGATCCGGAACAATGAGTTAAATGGTGCTGTCGGCTTTTACCCCGGCACGCGCTTATTTCCACGCCAGGACACTCTGAATGTGTAAATATGAGTTAAAGCGGCTCTGCTGGGTTACATTGTAACTCCTCGCGGTGAGTCGGTAAACGTAATATTCATGAATACTTTATTCGCCTAAATCAGGGGTTCTCAAACTGCGGCCCTCCAGCTGCTGCAGGACTACATCTCCCATACTCCTCAGCCAGCCCCTTAGCTGAAGGAGCATTATGGGAGATGTAGTCCTGCAGCAGCTGGAGGGCCGCAGTTTGAGAACCCCTGGCCTAAATAGAGGATTCCTTTATTATATGTTAGCAGCCGTCTCGTGTCAGCATCATTTCGTCCTCCACATACACATTCTGCTCTAGAAGCAGATTAAACATGGACCAGGAGGGACTGATGGGATCTTAATATGTCCGGCTTGGAGGAGAGAAGAGAGAGGGAGATGGGAGAGAGACGTTTAAATACTTAAAGGGAATTAAAGTACAGGAGAGAAGTTTATTTCAAGGAATGTTGGAACAAAGGGCCACAATCTAAAACTAGAGGCTTAGATGTAATGTAAGGAAGTTTTACGTTACTGAGAGGGCGGTAGTTGAGTAGAACAGCCTCCCAGCAGAGGAGGGAATTAAACCAAGGGCTGATTAAGGTGGGAGCATTCAACAGAAAAATGGACTGCGGTATACGGCGAGCAGCTAGCACTTACTGACGCTATTTGTTATGGTGGTCAGTGTCCCTTTATCTACCATCATTTGCCCCGTTACCTGTATCCAGCCAGTATATTCATGAGCGTCGACTTCCCGGCCCCGGAGGGCCCCATGATAGCAACAAGTTCCCCGCAGCTGAATTTGCCGGAGATTCCCTTCAGCAAAGTTTTGTATCCTGAAGAAGAAAAGTAATTAAAATGTTTAGAAAAAAAATGTTCGGAACTTTAATAAAATAAATATAGGGCGATTCCCCTCCCCCCAAAGAGACGATCAACATAGAAAATAATGCAGTTATTTTCAATTACAACCGAATAACGGCAATTTCTGACAATCACTGAAAAATAAAAACACATTTTTTCTTCTAATATTGCATAAATTCTACAATCAAAAGCGCGCAATAAAAATATAAAAATAAGGAAATTAAATGAGGTGTCTGCCGGGACAGAATATTGTAAATTCTGTTTATTTATGACAAATATTAAGTTGTTTGGTAAAAGGATTGTAATAGTACAGATCGACATTTACAACAGAGTTATATATATATATATATATATATATATATATATATATATACAGTGTATATATATATATATATATATATATATAAAAATATATATAGTGTGGCTTAAAGGAGAACTGTTACTTTACTTATTCCAGGACTGCAAACTGTTATTTTTGAAATTCTGGGATTTTTTAATTATTTTTTTTTTCATTCAGTTTTTTACTGTTTTTTTTATTCAGTTTTTAATTCTGTTTTTATTCATTTTTTTATTCTGTTTTTATTCATTTTTTTATTCTGTTTTTATTCAGTTTTTAATTCTCTTTTTTTAATTCATATTTTAATTATGTTTTTATTCATTTTTTTATTCTGTTTTTAATCAGTTTTTAATTCTCTTTTTTTTAATTAATATTTTAATTCTGTTTTTAAGTACAGAAAGGCTCAGGATGCCCATCACTTGGCAAATGTCCAGTGGGCCGGTTGCTGACACTGCCAGGCTAGCGGATGACGGGGCTTGCCTGGTACTTTAAGGGCTGCTGCAAGCCGCGTTTTTAACGGTCTGCAGGTGGCCCGCTTGGGGCCGTTAGGGTCGCAGACTTGCAGATAGATCGTCAGATTGAGACCTGTAGTCCCTCTGCCAGCCCCGGCAGGAAGTGGTACCCCACTTCCTGTACTCTAACTATGCTACGGGGTACAAGATGGCTGCTTCCGCAATACAGCACAGCAGAAAATAAAACTAGTGAAATGAACCCAAAAAAGCATTTTATGGAACCCAAATCTATCTGCCCCTCTTTCCTCCCCTGATGCTCGTCTTTTCTAGGAGCTCAGAATGTTTGCTGGGTATGAGGGTATTGCAGGGTTCTACAGCCCTAAAATCCCCAATAATGTGTATAGAAACAGCCGGAAATCTATATTTTTTCTATTACATTCGTATACACTTACGAGCAGACCTGAGAATAAACTACCCAGAGCCCTCCCTCTTCTAGGGGAGTGGCTTTGTGAAAGGGTAGGACTAGCCAGAAGTAGGGGTTGGGCTAGTCACGAGCAGAGGTGGAGCTATCCCCAACAATCTTTAATGGAAAAGAAGTAGGAGTGGCCAAACACCACTCCTCCGCCCAGAGAAAGTAGAAAGTTACCCGGAGACTCAGGGAAGCAGAACTTCACCCGGAGACTCCGGGTCAAACCAGAGAGTTCCCAGGTGTGATTAGAACGGCGCGTCGGAACATAAAGTCTCTCCTACGTGACCAGGATCTCAGAGGTCTCATCGTCAGAATAAAATCTAACCAATGACCAGTAACCAGATGTATTTCATCTAATTGCCCCCACCCTGTGTTTAGCCCCCAGGCAGAGGCACTGGAGGAATCCTGGTTCATGTTTCGCCCCAATACTTTACAGATACATCGGATTCATAAATCCTTGCACTACTTGCAACCCCATACGATTGGTTTCAAACGGTACCTAAGGCTGCGCATGTACAAGTCCTATTTCAGTCCCGTCTTTTAGTTAAAAACATGGACGTTGCTAGGCAGGGGTTAAGTGTCATGTCTTTAAAATAAGCTAGTTGCACCTTAAACACACACACACACTCCCTCGCCCTACGCATTATTTTCCATTATCCATTGAAAGGTTCAATGCCATTAAATCTGTGGATGGAACGATGTTGTCACCGAACAGCCGAATCCATAACCCCCGGCTGGGGCCGCTGACTTATATCACACAATAAAAACTATACATTTATTTAAGGAGATTTCAGAGGATCAGGACATCGTTACAAATTATATGTTGTATTTAATTGGGTTAAAATATATATATATATATATATATATATAGCTTATTAGGATGTCTCCAATGGTTTATGGAGAAGAGAAGACAATGGGGTTTATTCACTAAACTGTTAAATAAAACCATACCTCATTTAAAGGCGATGATTCTATCTTGGACACAAATCCCTCCCCCACTCAAAATCATGTATACGTCACACATGTAGAATTTCCGCATAAGGAATGTAAGGAATACAAGGCTTTAGGAATAAAAGAATGACCAAGTATTATGAGTAAACAAATAAAACCTACAGGTTAATTTTTAACAGAAAAATGTCAGTTTCAAATGAGTCACAAAACGTCTTTTTATTGTTATTTTTTTTTTTATATTTTACATTTTGTAAAAAAAAATAAAAAAAAATAAATATATATATATATAAAAATAATTACATATAACTATTTACATTCAGTAAATGGCCAGTGGGCCTTAGCTTAATGGAACCTTCTATGTACTTTAATTGCCCCTCGTGTGGCAGATCCCGTCCATTAGCGTGTTGTTACGGGGGGGGGGATACATGCGGCAACGCCTGGCTTATGCCATTAATGCACTCACGGTTTTAAGGGGGAGCTTAGTTTCTAGCCCATCCCTTTCCAAGAGGTATACTCCCCTGAGGAGCTTGGCTCCTCCCCCATCCATTTTCTGGCGCACTACAGTGTTCCACAAACTAGCGGGAAGATTCCAATGGTTTCCACGGGGGGTGCTCCAAATCAGGAACTCCCGTTTGGTTTCCATAGTGAATGCTACAAATTTACAACTCCTACGTGGTTTCCATGGCAAATGCTCCGAATCTACAACTCCCGCCATAACTTCTGGCATTCTACCTTTAGTAAACTAGGTGGGCAGTAAAGGTTTTGTGTGAATGTCAGTTTTCCTTTAAAAACAAAAGAAAAGCGTTTGGAGAGGGGAAAAAAAAACAGTTTCACGCTTAAATAATGGGTAACTCGCTAGGGAATAAAGGAGAAGTAGGAAGTAGGTCACAAAGCAGATCGGATGAAATGAGTTGCACATTTTTTATAACAGTTAGCACATTAAATAGAACAAGTAATAAATTAAGTACGGCAGCACCAGGGTGTGAGAAGCGGCAAAACCCGAGAGAAACCTCTGAAGTCCCTTTATTATGTGATAATCTGTGTACTTAACGGGGGAGGCTGAGCTCCTTTGCGTCACTACCTCTGCCTTGATTCGTCATGGCAGGTAACATGGACGGCTCCTCGGGGGATTAGCATAATGATGGGCTGAGAAGGGGTCCTAAGGGGATCTGCTGGCAGCCCGGCCCCCTCCTGAGAAAATCTGGGAAGCGTTACCCCCCCCCCCCCCAAGCAGCCACCTAGTTTCTGGTTCCATGGGCATGTTGCGCAATTTCCAGCCTGATTCTGGGAACATTCAGGACTGTTAGCAGCTATGAATGCCCTTTAACTTTTAAATGTATTGATTGGTACAACATGGACCCTCATTTTTCGGGGCTTAATATCCTAGTGTGGTTTTATTTGTAACTTATTCTACTTTACAGAGTGATCGGTGGTTAAGTGGAACAGCTTCCCAGCAGAAGTGGTAGAGATTAACACATTAAGGGAAATGCAAGACATGAAGACGTCTCGCTCTGATTAAAACGACCGCCTCTAACAGGCAGTCCGATGTTTCTCTTCTGCCACATTCCATATCCCGACCTGCCGCACACTGCGGTGCATTTATTGCGGGACCCGCTGCAGCCATGACATCATCGCTTTAGCTAAAAAGACAGGAGGCAGGCGGCGGCATATAGTGAGAGTGACGGTGCGGCGCTCTGGGGCTGTCTAATCATGTGACGTGCCGCATTTCAGTCATTTTCCTGATTTAAGTGGGGATCTACTCACTAAAAAGGGGTCCATCCAACAGCAATAACCTGCTGCCCCTACCCTCCTAGTTACCCCTTCTCTAAACAGCCCCGCTGTCACTGCAAAGAAGGAACTTTATTTCACCGTATTTGATTTATACAGTTAGCGGGGCCTGATAAACCGTTTCAGTGCTACACAGCCTACCTCAGAAGGAAGAAGTTTTGCTGTACTGATAGGGTAGTAGATAAGTGGAACAGCCTCCCAGCAGAAGTGGTAGAGGGTAATACAGTGAGGGTATTAAACATCCATGGGATAGACATACGGCTCCTGAATCTAAGACGAGATCAACGACTGATTAAGGTCTGAGTCTTTACAGCAGGAGAAACGGTCGGACTAGATGGGGGCCGAATGGGGCCGATGCGCTGTTTCCACATCGTCGGAGCATCTCACGGTCCCTGCATCGCGCTCCTTACCCGCCGCTCCCTTCACACCATACAACCCAAAAGACCCTTTTACCCCCCCAACTGCTTTCTCTCTCCGTCCCGATTCACCGGCTCTCCCTCCCCCCACCTTGTTTGAAAGCAGCCGAGCGGAGAGCTTTACACCATTCAAACACCTATATAATAACCTATATTATACCCTATTATTATTCACCGACGTGTGCAATTAACCCTTCACACATCGACAGATCAACTAATCCTCCGCATTCCCATCAGCGACCGGCTGAAGGGGTTAAATCCCGGGACCAGGCGCAGCAGGTCAATCTGCCCGCCTCACGAGCCGCACGGCCGATGCCAACGGACACGGCGTTCTAAATTTGCAAACGCCATTTAGCATACGAGGGCCGCTGCAGGCACGGGGCGCGACGCTGCATAATGCGCACGTCGGAACGGTGTACGGGTGTCATTTTCCCCCGGTAGCAACACGGCCGCCGCCAGCCAATGGGAGCCTCTCCCTGCCACGGAGCGTCCTGATTCGAGGTTACTCCAGTGCAATGACCAAAAGTAACCAGGTAGACGTACTGTACAGAAGTAAGGGATGCTGCAGTGCTCCTGCGCATGCGACTTCAGCCTGCTCTGCCGCGGATTACCGATTTATATAGGGCACGATCCTATTTTTTTTTATTTAATTTCATTTAATGATACAAATATTTCCCAATAATTCCCTTTATCCCCCATAAAGCGCGTTTACCGAGTAAAGGAAAAAAATCCAAACTCTCGCCGCATCAAATAATTCAAGCATTTCTCAAAGAAATATATATATTGTGGAAAATATTACAGAAATAACCAGTTTATAACGTATGATGCTCGTCTCTGCAATATATATATATATATTTGATGAATAAAAATTATTCTATGGTGGTTTAGAAATTTTCCATAAGAAAGATAAATAAGAATTTGAATTGAAAATCTCCCCAGTAAGAAAATCTCTCTTAATTCTATTTGGAATTTTAATTTTCGGGCGCACATTATGATTTATATATCTTTTTACAATATACCACAGGTTTTGCAATAGGGACAATGTTTTTTCCTTTAAGGGTATTTTTTTCTACTATACGGTACTATGTGCGTCTAATAATAACACCATAAAAACTTTTTTTTTTTTACAAATAATATACATTGTGTCGAATATTTAATTTTTTTCGACTTTTTTTTTTAAATAGAAAATGATTATTTTATTTCTGTGTGAGTAAGAATTTCCGATAGGGCTGACCCCGAGGGCATTCATAAACGGAACTTTTTACAGCTGCGTAAAAAGGACCGGGACGTTATTTAGTTAACTCTTGCATGTACTGAAGGCACCTTTTAACAGGTAGGTCTGTGCTGAGCAGGCGAGGTTAATCTTAACATTGCAAAATGGAGCAATCGCCATGGAAACAAATGGAAGGTTTCTACTGATTGCTTCCTTTATATATATATATATATATATAAATAAAGCTCCTGGTTCATTAACATAATAAGAATAAATTATTATTTTTATTATTATACACAAGTTGGTATTATTGTGACCTATTTTTCTTTCTAATAATCTGCTGTCAAAATCTGAATTTTGCTGGACTGAATCAGGTTCGGGCAACAAAAATCCAGCAAACTAGCCCCATGCCTCCCAACTGCCGGGGACAGTCCCAATTTTGCCATTTTAATCCCGTTTTCCCAGTCACCGGAGAATGCTGCGCATGCCAAATGCCTATCCCGTGCATGTTTATAATGCCTATCGGGATTAACCTCTACCATTTCTGCCGGAAAGCTGTTCCACTTAGCTACAACCCTCTCAATCACGCGATCGGTACGAATACATTAAAAATGATCATTTTTGTATTATGTGCAAAGCTACTACACGGAGCGTACACTAAAATTAGAGGAGATGTGTACACTGCCACTTTAATGTAGAGATCGGGTACATGGAATATGTATCCATGCGTATGATAACATCACCAGCGCGCTAATATGCCTTTGATCAGAGCAGCTCTGTATTTCACAATGATCGGGATTAGACGCTTTAATTGCCAGATAATTCAGTATGGTAAAGCTGACCTCAGACACGTCTCGGAACCTTACATGATCTCCAGCTGTGGGGTATTAAAGGATATTAAATACACATCAACGACACAACATATCCAGAAACAAGTAAATGTGTTAAAAATATTCTGGAGGAATCACTGGATCAACCAGAAGATCTTGCAATATTATATATATATATATATATATATATAATTTATTATTATTTTTATTATTATTATTTCATAATTAAAGGTTCTGTTCCACCTAGTGTGCCTGATAAAATATCCCCAGGTTAGTGCTCCATTGTGTAAAGAGGAGTAAGAGAAACTTGTCTGCCATTTGATTTCTATCCCCAACGCTCCCCGTCACTTAAAAACGGCATTAAAGGGTTTATTGAGATACTAGTGCTGCTTAGCAACGTCATTCTTCCAAAGCCCCTCCTCTATTTATTACATCACAGCAGTCTTGGTGAGCAAAAAGTCTTTTTCTTTCTCTTACTCATCTAGATAAACAAAAGGCCTCCGTTGGTTGGAAGATACGGATTAGTCAAAGATTTTTTTTCAACCGCTACGGAATATGATGGCGCTATATTAAACAATAAATAATAATAAATTGCAATAATAGCGCTCCTGAAGGTTCAGTAATCAGCTCTTATTTCTGGAGTCTCTTGGTAACATACAGAGAGCTCCCAGACATTAATAGCACTGTGTTTGGGGTTTTTTTTTTCCACCCAGAACATTAATTAATCTACAATTTAAACAAAAATAAAGTAAAACACAAAAAAAAATAGAAACAAACCAGCTTGCTATGAGTCAACTGACCATTAGTTTATTTAATATATATATTTTTTTATAAATATCATTTTATAAATTGTTGTATGCTTTTCTTTGTCTAAAATCAGGTTTTTATGTTTTATTTGTCGCTTCTTCGTTTCACTTGATCCCCGGATCCCGGCATTTGGCGGAACATAAAGACTAAAACAGAGGGCGGCTAAAGTGCCATTTCCATTGGCTTCGGGTATCAAACGCCAGCGCTTGCGGTTTACACACACATAAGATATTCTGTATGTCCTTGCATGAACCCGGCTGCTCTTAAAGTGCTATTTAACCTCCTCTTCTGATTATAATGCTTATAACTGAATGCCGCTTTAGAGACGATCCCGGTACTGCTGAATGCCCGAAACCCAATTGTCCTGACACAAAAGCAGGCACTGATACGTTGTTGCCACAGGAAAAGCTTTTTAGAACATTCTGTGTTGTTTTTATGTGAACGAGCCCTCAGACAGAAGATCGTCCGGACCTTCTAAGCACACTGTCATTTATATAAGTGGAACAGCAGCTTTAATCAATGTCAACCCAAAGCAGCATGCCTGCCTGTCACGAAGCTAGGAGATCCAAACCTCTGGCTGTGTTTCCAGCCATAAAGACGTGGGGTCTGATACCCTCTTCACCAGCTGCTGGTAGGATGGAGTCCACCCAAGGGATTAAGGACTAAGGGTCTACTGATATACCAGGTTTGGGAATACCCCAGCCTACAATCAAATTATTTTTCTAATAAGTGGGTCCAAATTGAAAGCCATTCTTAAATTAGGGATTTATTTATTATTTATTTATTGCCTGGGAATGATCCAGACCCCCATTCTGCTATTAACCAGACCCCTCGCAGATATGATAGCTCTGTATGGATATTGACGCTTTGGTAGATCGGCTGGGCGGTAAATGCCCCAACAGTCACGGGCGTCCAACGACGGCTGGAACTTTAGCCAGTCCTATTCTACTGCTGAGTGTTTTAAAAACACATTAAGTGTCATATGATGTCATACACGCGGAGTCACAGTGACACGCTTGAGCCACCACTCTTCCCTTCACGTGTCAACGTTTCTCCCAGACAAAAAGAAGCGATGGACGTTGAAGTTTATATATGTGATTCATCACCCTTAATGGCCGCAGGAACCTGTCACCAAAAGGAAGTCTATACTGGATTAACTGGTAAGACTAGATCCAGTCACCGGCTAATTAAAAAAATATCCTCCCAGCCTGTAACTTTCAGAAGATGATTTCTAAAAATACTCCAAATATCGGGAGACGGAATGTAGAACGCTGGGACCTGAATTCACCTCTCGTGTAATAAGTCAAATCTAGGCGTCCTCCACACACATAATTTATACATATTTATATCACTAATACGTAGTCTTCTCACTTATTAGAGGTTTAATAACTCCAGAAATAGAAAGATTTTACCCTATAAATAACGGCCGTGTCAATAGATTGTTTTCAACCCCACCAAGTTTTATTAGGAGCTTCATGATTTTTTTTTTTACCTTTCTTTTTCCACCAAGGTCCTTCTGGAATAGAAAACGAAAGATCCTTGAAGTCGATATTGACGGCCGGCCTCCTGGGCAACGAAGATAAACGCTGAGCTTCAGTGAGGTGGTTATCAACTTTTTTTAAGTGTCCATTCAGCAACGGAGTGTCTTGGTTCCCGGGGCAGTTGGAGACCACCTCGTCCAGGGACACGCACACCGACTTGGGATCCGCCATCGCCGATGACGGGATATTGGCATTCTGGAACCAGAAGCAAGAAGGGTCTTTATAAACATTAGCAAATAAAATAAATAAAACGGGAAAAAGAATACGTTATATGGCATTTTTTTGGAAAGTCTGAGATCCTTTTCATACAATTAATGTATCAACTTCTACGAGAGCTCCTCGGTCTACTGTACAAGGATGCTTTCCCCCCCATCAGATATATAATAGTTCCACAAAAACCTATTTTAGAACTAATTAATAAAAATTAAACCCGTTTTAAGAGAAACCGGTGTGACTTTGATGAGGCCAAACTAACGTGGTCCTCAGACGTGAATTCAGAAGATTCATCCTTAGATTCCATTCATGCCATTTCACGCAAGGTCAACTCCACGGGGTCAACTCATGGTCAAAGGGCCATCAATGGTGGACTCGTGAGTTGAAATCTCACCGCAACTCAGGTTTCACTCGCTGTTTACTGAACCAGCCTCTGACATTTATAAAGCATCCTCAAATCTTATGGAAATCTGCATATCTGGGAACATTCTAAACAAGCCGACCCTGAGACTCTTTAAATATCCCATCATGTGATGCCATTCTGCGTTACTCACTTAGTTACCCAAGTCTGTCTTATTATCGAGATGCACTTTATTGCGTCACCTGCATTCAAGCAGGGATATCAACCATAACATACTGGTTGGGAGTTGGGAGTCCTAGATATCAGATCGCTCGCCAAGGCACACACACAAAAAAGGGAACGGACCATATTATTAGCGGTAAAAACAAATCTTAGCGATAAATCATAACAAAAAGGTTCATATTTCTGGGTCTATTGAAATTTGCCAACCAACCATGCTGCCAAGTGATACAAAAAATGTTCCAGAACCAGTTCTTCTAAGCATACTGTCATTTATATAAGAACAAAGCATGGGCTAAACCCCCAGGGAAAAGACATAGAAGCCGGACCATTAAGAAAATTTCCATAATTATAACCTATAAGACTACTGAACTCTGTCTATTATGCTTTAAAGTTCACCTATACGAGCTTCTTGGACATCCTATTCCAAACCCATCGGCGCTAATATGAAGTTGGTCCCCCCCTATGCAGCTATAACGGCTTCCACTCTTCTGGGGAGGATTTCCATGAGATTTTGGGGGTTTCTGTTGGAATTTTTGCCCATTCATCCAGTAGAGCATTTGTGAGGTCAGACACTGATGTTGGATGAGGTGCCTCACAATCTCTGTTTCAGTTCATCCAAAAGGTGTTCGGTGGGGTTGAGGTCGGGCTCTGTGCGGCCGGTCAACTTCTTCCACTCCAAACTCATCCAACCATGTCTTTACGGAGCTTGGGGTCATGCTGGAATAGAAAGGGGTCTTCCCCAAACAAGCAGAGTCAGCCAACTAGAAGCAGCAAATATCAAAGCCAACGCGCCGCACCGGTGATGAAGAGAAACTCGCAGTCAAGGAATGGCCTAGTCCAACAGTCAGGAATTAGAGCCCTCTGCGTCAGAATGAGCGTTCTCCCGGCATCCGCCAGACTCGCCCGTCAGACTTCCGGATAGCGAAGCGCGATTCATCCTTCCAGAGAACACGTTTCCAGTGGCGGCGCGTTTTACACCACTCCAGCCAACGCTCGCAGTGTTATGGCTAACGCGAGATCACATGGCGGCCCGGCAAGTTGTTTTTGTTATTGCTGAATGTCTCGATATCACTGATGGCTTTCCAAGCTCATTTAACCCCATGACATGCCGGCACATCAATTGTCGTTAACGGGTTTAGATCACGACCTCTTGTCCTAACATTCCTCTTCCTTGGAAATAAACCTTCCTCCTGTACTTTTTAAACACCTATTTAAATGTTTCTCTCCTATCCCTGTCTCTCTCTCTCTCTTTTCTCCTCCAAGCCGGACATATTTAGCACTTGCTGGATATAAAAAAGATTTCAATTGAGTCTCCCATTGATTTCCCATTAAGATATCTAACGCACTTTGCCCTGATACAGGGTAAGCCTTTTTTATGATCTGACGCTCTTAACACCAACAAATCAAACTCATCTCAATAGACCTACTGCATTTGTCGCCGTGACATCCATATTTTAGGAAGGGACATCTCACAAAGTTCTCTAAAATGATCAATCACGTGAGATATAGATACAAGGGTAAATCATCAAGAAGATGGTAGATAATTGGATCAGGCTCCCAGCAGAAGTGGTAGTGACCAATACACTGCAGGAATTTAGAGATGGACGGGATAGGCATATGGCTCCTGAATCTAGACGGGCTGAGTGCTTCTTCTCTGTCTCAAATTCTATTTTATATCTCTATACTCCCGACTGACTTGTTTGGTGCTTCTGCTATGACATCATTTGTTATACAGATAGGGAGGGGGTAAACCTGCTTTTCCACATTCACACAAAGGGCTTCGGAAGAGAAAATATCAAATAATAAATTTGTTTAGTTTAATTGCAAATTGCTAAAATATTTAGCAGTAATAATAATTATAAAAACAATTAATAATAATAAAATAATAATAATAAATAAATAAATAAATAAATAAATAAAGCATTTCTAGGTTCTAAAACCCAGATTTCTGTCCATTATATCACAGTAATCTTTTCCTGAAATATCTCGATGTGATGTTTTTCTGGAGCTATTATCAAGCAGCATATTGTATACAGAGCTCGGGAGGCTGTATATTTGGTACCAAAACTGATAAGCGGTCATAGGATGCATTGAGCTGGAACTGCGCATGCTCAGAAAATCCAGTAATCCAGCTTCCCCCGAGCTCAGATAGAGAGGTAACTATCGGTCACAATCAGCACTGGTCCTAAAAACAGATGCAAAATACCCCCCCCCCCGCTGGCTGGGGCAAATGGGGCATAATCCCAATTAAAATAATGTTCTGTTTATCAAAATTAAAGAAGGGGAAAGAATATACAAATTAACCATAAATACAGAAAAATGTATAGAACGAATAGCATGCCTATATTAGATAAGGTATTTCTCATGGGGGGAAATTTAACCCCTAACACGCGCACTCTGCTGGGTGTGAAGATATTTGCAATGTGTTTCAGTCTCATTTTTTTAACCCCCTCAGTGCTGGGGTAGGGCACTCTATTTGTTTAGCTGATTGGGCACTCATGCAAAACCCAGCGCGGCAAGAGTTAATGTTGTCACGTTTGTCAACATCAATTACAAGCCCAAAAAGTCATTAACTCTTCAGTGCCCGGCACGATTCATCCTCTGAGAGAGAGAATAAAAAGAGAAACATAGGCGGATAGATGAGAGAGAAAGAAATAGATGAAGAGAAAAACAGATAAGTAGACATATGTGTATTTATAGATAGAGAGAGAATCGAGAGAAAGACGTATAGATCGATAGATAGATATAGAGAGAAAGAGATATAGATAGATGGATAGACAGATGATTGACAGGCCGATAGGGATATAACGAGCAGTCCCGTATCAGTGCCCCGGTACACAGCTGATCTTAACGCCGTTGACTGTTTCGGTACAAACCAGCTTTAACCCCTCACTCCCGGTCAGGGGAAAAGTTATTATACAGAGAGCAGCGACCGCTCCTCACAGACGCCACACGCAGGACTCACCAAATTGTTGCCCACGGTAAACGCCGCGGCCAGGCAGGCCATCCCCGGTGCCGCTGGGCTCGGTGCGCTGTCTATTGCCGGTGGTGCTGAATTACCGCCCGCTCACTGCTCTCTGTCCCTGTGCGGCTAGCCACAGCGCCGCTCCGAAGCGCACTACACAGCGGCCTGTACGTCACCGCAATACTCAAAGGCGATTGGCTGCCGGGGAGTTGATGGGCGGGCTTTCCCATGCAGGTAAACGTGCTCTTGTTGTTCCTCTCCGTCCCGCCTGTGGCTCTGGCCCGCTGCCAGCTCGGGCCTCCCGGGAGAAGCTTCTTCCTGTCTCCTTGGCACCTCCTTCAAGTGTCATTTTCTCTGCAATGCCGGCAGTGTTCTTATCGCTTTACCCTGGTCCATAGGCCCTACCAATGCACCTATAGGTATAGGTTCTTATGTATTAATTTTACCTACAAATCAAATAGATACTGTGAGGAGAAGCTGCAGGGCCCGCTCCATGTTCTAATGTTCCAAGCCAGCGCTCCAGTGGCAGGGAAGTGCTCCCGCTGGAATCAATGGAAAGTGGGTCTTCTTACACCCCCACCTCAGAGTGTCCGTCGGGCTAGTGCTGGAGCAGGCTGCCGGGAGGTAGACCAATTCCTGGGAATCCCGATAACGAAACTAATGAAAACAAAGCGAAGAGCTCCGAATGTTAATTTAGATTTGACTTGTACTCACACACTCTCTCATTCACGCACTCACACACACTCTCATTCACACTCTCTCTAGGAATGTCTCCTTACTTTCTCCGCCACCTCTGCAGTCTCCACCACAGGGCAAGTAGTAGTAGCTACACGGTGCAGGCTACTGTAGCCAGGATGAGGTAGCTGCGCTCGTCGGGTAACGGGAGCTTGCTGTACGGTACAATAGCCTCCCCCGGCAGGAGGAGAGCTGTGTATTGAGAGGTAGGGAGGTGTGTCTGCGAGCATCGGCCTAGGGACCCCTGGTAAAAATACTCAAGGATCCCTACAAAGAGTAGCAAAAAAGGAAAAATTATAGAACGAGATGCCATAAGCTAAAACTAGAGGGTCAGAATGTAAGGGTGGTATATAAGTGGAACAGCCTCCCAGCAGAAGTGGTAGCGGTTAATACAGTGAGGGGATTTAAACATGCATGGGGTAGGCATACGGCTCTTGAATCTAAGACGAGATACAGATCAGGCATTTGCACGGCGTGTGTGTGCGTGCGTGTGTGTGTACAAGACGACCCAGGTATGACTGTCCTGCCAAGTCACCGCTATAATGAATTAACAAATAAAAACTCACAAAGATAATGACTGCGCACATGTGAGCCTCACGCTACCATCCGGCACTGTACTGATCTAATATATCTATTTAGGAGATTAATTGTTCATTATCTGTGCGAATAAATGATTACCGGCTGCCTGGAGAAACACCAGCCGTACAAACACAACACAAAAGAGCGCAGCAACTATTTCACAGCTTCATCCAACGAACAGCAATGAAAAGCGGATCCACCACATCTCCCAAATCGGTGCAGTATATAAATCTATGCAACGGTGTTAACAGATTATAATATGTATGTATTAGAGCCCCACCTCGCACCATGGGAGCACCGTTAGGATCAGAAACTTTGTGTGAAGGTCACACAATGATCAGGAAGCAGGTCCTCTGCAGTCCTGGTCATATCTTGACAGATCTTGTGGAGATACTCTTACACCATCCTGTGTATTCGCAGAAAACAAATGCCCGATCCTCCTTTCAGGCATTTAAGCGCTGTCAGTGTAACGGTACTTGCATCGAGCGCAGCAAACACAGTTATACTGCATATGTCAACTAAAAAAGAGGAGACAAGGCTACCACCAGACAGACCAATCAGCCGTGGATCACACTCACTGAGTGAGCAGAGAGCGTTGGAACAAAGAATGTTCTATGCCATCTTCGGCCATGAAGTACCATTGTTTTGAGAACGGCGATACACTCTAATACTTTTTCAACGTGAAAGGCGGTTATAATCAATAACACACTGGTGACTTCTATCTGCTTCTATCGCCCTGCTCGTTATTTCATTATTTCCTCAACTAAATGTTGCAAAAACAGAAAATAAATGAAACTGAAAGCAATTGAAGTCAATGAGCTGCTTCAAAACAAACGGCCAGACCTGATATTGGAAGAAACATTGAAAGCTCTTGAAGTGTTCTATAGAGAGTTACATAAGTAACGAGATGCTGGCGATACTGTGAAATGTTATAAAAGGGACGAAGCGAGTGCTAAAAGGAGGACAGCTATCTGCCAAAGACGCACTTAGAGGGCTGTGGAGGAGTAATGGCTCAGCGAGGAGTGAGATTAACTTGTAAGGTAAAGGCGTTCAAACAAGGGAAGTAACAGTTGGTCCTAAGATGGTGTTCTTTCATTGTTTTGGGCCACTTTCACTAGTTATTGTGTGTTACTTTCACTTTCACAAGAAGACTCTAGCCTAACAAGGTCTTCACAATGGAATTCACACATTGAATGGATCCTTTCTGAGCTCTTTTCATGTCAGCTCTGGCTCTTGAGCCCACCTCACCTACAGGTTATTTTATTGCTCATCAGTATTAACCCTGGCTGTCCCTGGCTTTGGCGTGTAGTATTGTCCATCCGATTTATCTCCAGCGTCCTGACCTCAACCCGAAACCTTCATTTCTTTTTCAAATACTTCTACTCCAAGGGTACCCTTGAAGGGCACCTGGAATTATTGGGTATTATCTGCCGTTGCTCAGTTTAGCGAACACATATGTCCATTGGGATCAACGAGAAACCTGTTACCGTCTAATGCTCAGCCGATGAAGAGAAGTAGTTGAGGTTAAGAGCTATGGATTATTGTGGTGGGCTTAAGCTTTACATTGATGTAACGATGTCTATGCAGACCCTACTGGTCAACGTGTGTTGGACTGATTGAGAAAGTGTGCATTGGACCCGTCTCCTATTAGAACCAGGTGGTAACATTTCGGCTACCTCGCATTACAAATGTCATTTTCAAGAAGAAGCCAAACATTTCAGAGGTTTGGGTCTTTACAGCAGACGAAGCAGGGAAGACTAGACGGGGCCAAATGGGATCTTATCTGGCCATCGTACTCTATGTTTCCATTACTGGTGGAGCCTTAGCTCTCCCCCATCGCAAAATAAAATTAACAAAGGATGACCCTGTTTCAGGGTCCACTTGCCATAGAATTATAGAAAAACAAAATAGGTTTTTATATGGAAAAAAAAATAGATAATATATTTTACCACAAACTACATGTTGACATTCTCATGCTTGTTGGATGGTCAATCGAGATAACTCTATAGGTGAACTGAAAACTCAAGAGTTACCTGTATGTGCTACAAAGAACATGTTGATCTTATTGTAGATTCTACAGTCTTTCTAAACCGGGGGTCGAATTAAATATTAAATAAATCATGATCCGTGTCCATTCCTGTCCAAAACACATTGCAGTCGTCATTGAAACCCAACCTAAAGCCCTTCTTACTCTAGACGTCCTGTTGGCTTTAGGGAGCCAGTGGCCCCGGCGAGGGGGGACAATTTACACCTTACTAGCCCGCCCTTGATTCTAAAACAGACCTATCACTAAAAAGAAAGAAAAAAGAAACTGCATCAAAAATGTAGCTTTCAGCTATCTGTATCAATATATTTTACGTAGTGACTTTGAACTTTTTTAAATATACAATATAATATATTTTTAATAACCCTAAAATCTGCAGATACCCAGATTTTTTTTATGACCAGTAACATATTTTCTTTTAGCAGAAGGGTTCAGATTTGAGACCCTGCCGGCAATCCCGGTAAGGCTGGACAAGGGGGCCATCAAACACCTATAGAGCTGGACTAAGGTTTGCTGTAGGGTATTCACAGAGAAACATGGGGAGGGGGGGGCAATTTCTCTTGGAAATGGAGCGGTTCTATAAAAAGTGGCTTGAATACACTAGAGATCCAAGGACAAAGGATGGATAATGAATATTCAAGGATTCCTTTAATAAAACCGCTGGAGTGTTTAATAAACCTTTACACAAGAGATAAATGCTTTTCATGACCTGCTGAACAAGTTAAACCTCCGGAATGCCAGTGATTGAGTCATTCCACAACGCTTCATTTTTACTGGCCTTTTTTTTTGACTCCACCTTGGAAATAATATATTACGCAAAGACTAAATCTTCTACGGTTGATGCTCCGTTGACTTGAACCCCTTAAGTCACTCATCACTCGGTAGACTCGGCAGTGCTGATGATGAGGTGGTCTCTCTGGCCACCTGTTTTACCCCCTTATCTCTCCTATCTGTGACTAGTTGTGCCCCTTAGCAGCTAGTCACATTTCCTTTGACCTGGCTGCGCATCTTCTCGACCCTCATATGGGGAGATAGGAAAAGGGGCCAAAATAACTTGGAACGTTCTTTGAAATGTAAATGCTTATTGTTCCACCCTGTCGTGTCCAACACAATAATTTAAAGGCGCAGTTTGTTCTGGCACTTTAAGGTTGGTGGCCGACTCATGAGATAAGTGTGGCCGCCTAATGAGGTAAGCGTGGCGTGTGGAATGATGTCACACAGCAGCTCACCAGACATTTGGCCGGTGGGGCAGATGGCCAGACATTTGGCGGGTGGGGCAGATGGCCAGACATTTGGCCGGTGGGGGGAGAGGGCTGCTAAATGCCAAGAGCAACTGAGAAATACATCTCTCATCGTGTTCAGTTTCACCTCGTTCATAATTTTTGCCGGGTTGTGTAATTGTCATGTGATGAAAGCAGAAGATAGGCTGTTTGCAATTGAAACCCCCAAAGCTTTAAAACAGTTTGTGTGTTGTCATTATGGAAGGAACTAAAATACCGGATCTGCTCAGGTTTATTTGTTTATCATACTCAAGGGTGCAATGATTGTTTTAATTAACCGTGTAACCAGGGAATGCGTTCTCTATTGGGAAAAATTCTATAAAATCTTATATTATGGCTTTGCTTCTGCAGAGGTTTTTTAAAGATCTCGATCAGCCGTTCGTATGAGTTCTCGCTCTGTAATCCGAGCCCCGATCTACTAGACAAACACCCCGACTCCTTATCATATTAATAAGAAAATAGAATGGCTCCGTCTTAATCACACAGTCAGACATACTGGCTACTGAAAGGCTATAGAGGGGTGGACTTCATTAATATTACTGTAAAGCATCTGCTCAGTGTGGTGTTTGAGGGAAAGTCACACAAAATATCACATGACTGACAACAATGGCGCCTCCAGGTCTGCAGATAAAGGGAGTTTATTGAAAACCTATACCAGGTTTCTATCACCGACCGACATTACAGCGCTGGGGGTTATATTGTATATTGTTACATTTGTATTCTCCCCTTTTGTTACAGCGCCACGGAATCTGCTAAAATGAATAACAACAGACTATATCCTATACATCAGAAAGGGAATTTATTGATTCAGTATTAGGGGTTACAAGTCCATTGACAACATTTTACCTATAGCTTTAAATTCATCGTTTTGTCCAGACACATTCTTAGATATTCCCTGGAGCTCTGTGACATCATACAGGTTAATGTGTCGTGTTACATTCCATGCCTCTCACTCACTCACTACGTCAGTGATCACCACGTGGGATCGTACGCTTTCTCCAAGGATAGATACGATGGGGCTGTTATGGTTGTCATTAGAACTTAATAAGCGGGTGTGCTGTCAGGACGGGCCGGTGGCCCCTGGCCCCTCTCTAGAGTCTAGAGTTTTTCTATCATTTTTGCTATTAAAATCAAGCCATTAATGAATATTTGGTTCTATAAATGTATTTTTTCCGAAGGACGCTTATAACGATCATGTGATCAATAGAAATAAGAAACATAGAATTTGCTGGCAGATCAGACCCATTCGGCACAACTTCTTTCTCCTGCTGTAAAGACTCAGACCTTAATCAGTACGTCTATCTCATGCATGTTTAGTACCCTAGCTGTATGACCCTCTACCACTTCTGCTGGGAGGCTGTTCCACTTGTCTACCATTCTTTCAGTAAAGTAATTACATCTAATTTAATGTTACAATAGGAACAGGGAGGTATGAAGATACATGTGCATTGAAGTTACTCAGCGCGGCAAACGCCTGTGTTATTGGTTTATAAAATCTGTTATTAGCATGGCGTGAGTCATTAGCAGAATGTATAATCTTCCATGCCTCAAGGCAGATCTGGCATCAGGCATTTATTACATTGTTTACTGTATCACTAGCCTACATATAATTAGATGCGCCTGCGCCAGACTCACTGCCATGACTCCTACCCCATCGGGTTATCCACATTATCTGACATCACCACAAACATCAGCAGCGTCATTAAAACTTCTGAAAACATTCATGTCACAAAGTTACCTTATTTTAAAAATAAATGTTTAAAATGACGTGCAATAAAAAAAATCAGTTATATTTGCATGTCATTTTTTTCTCTAAAAAAAAAATAAAAAATTGGCGGAAATTAGAATTAAGGCAAAAATAAATGTTGGAAATCCACTCATTGCAGGTGACATCATTATATACTAAAGACGTTACAAAAAAAAAACTAAAGGAGGGATGTTAATTTCAAAGGAGGAGAAATGCTAGAACAAGAGACCACAGCCTAAGACAGAGGATCAGGGGCTTAGGTGGAATGGAAGGAGGTTTCACTTTACCCAGAGGGTGGTAGATAAATGGAACAGCCTACCAGCAGTGGTAGATGGTAATACAGTGAGGGTATTTAAACATACATGTGACGGGCATATGGCTCCTGGATCTAAGAGGGAGACCAATGACTGATTAAAGTCTTTACTCAGGAGGAAGTGGCCTGGCAACGGAGCTGCATGGACGCGTGAGCGTGTAGCTCTGCCAACACACGAGCACAAAACCGGCTAAAACAGTTTGAACACCGGGTTTCTACCTGCCTGATTGCTACCTCTGCACCCCTGAGACAGGTGGGATGTCTGCCAGACACCCCAAGAAGACTCCACACAAGCTCCCCCATTACTTCACCAAAGATACCTGGCACGGTGATAGGCCCCAAGATGGTGGCGAGCCTTCCTTCGCGCCTCAGCCGCACGCTCCAGAAGAGGATGAGTTGAGCCTCGACCCTGCGGCGCCAGTGACCCCAGTGATCCTACGCAGTATGTTGGACTCCATGCAGTCCCAATCCGCAATGGTACGAGGCAGGGTTGCCCCCTCTCTCCCCTCCTCTTCGCCCTGGCGCTAGAACCTCTGGCGATTGCCATCAGACATAATCCTGACATCAGGGGCTTCAAAGTGAAACTAAAATCTGCCTTTATGCGGACGACATCCTTCTGACGCTCACTGAACCGATGGTCACCCTCCCGAACCTGCATGCTCTCCTGGAAGCCTTTGGTCATCTCTCGTACTATAAAATTAACTGGGACAAGACGCAGGCCCTCAATATCGGGTACCCCGACCACTTGATTGATGTTCTCTCTAGAGACTTTGCCTACTCGTGGCGATCCAATTTTATCACCTATTTGGGGATTCGCATTACCAAAACCGCCGCCTCTTTATTTCGGTCGAATTACTTACCTCTATGGTCCAAGATATGTCAAGATCTCCAACGGTGGTCAAAGCTGGAAATCTCCTGGATTGGTCGTGTTGTCTCATTCAAAATGAACTCACTCCCGAAACTGTTGTACCTTTTTCGCACCCTTCCCATCACAGTGCCTACCATTTTTTTTCAGACTGTCCAGACGCGTCTGTCCAAATTCATCTGGTTGAACAAACGTCCACGGCTTTCCCTCACACTTTTACAACGGCCTAAATTGCTTGGAGGTCTCGGTGTCCCTAATGTCAAGAATTACTATGTCGCTGCCCATCTTGCGCAGACTATTCTTCTTTTTTCCGACACGTTGTCTGTGGCATGGGTGGATCAGGAATCTACACTGGCAATTCCATATACAGTGAGAGACCTACTATGGCTTCCTAAGGCCGGCCGACCTCCACTTCATGACTTGTTGCCTACTACTATACTGTCTCTGGCGCTGTGGGATAAACACCGTGCTACACTCCGCTTCCCGATGGATCTCCACAGCTCTGCTCCACTATCGACCTTGAAACCTCTTCTCCCTCATGTGGCCCTTGATTGCTGGATAGACCAAGGAATCGTTTCCATATCTCAGCTCTTCTCTCACGGACACATACAATCATTTTCGTCTCTCCAGACTCTATTTTCGCTCCATAGTCGTGACTTTTTCAAATATCTGCAAATTCGGGATGCCTTACGTAAACACCTCAAGCACCCTACATGACACCGATTGTTACACTATGCTTAAAAGCGCCTCATGTCTCTAACATTATTTCCTTATGTTACTCGGCTCTGATGGGTCACAGGTCTGAGGTCAAGCTCCCGTACATGTTGCAATGGGAGAAGGAGATTGGATCCACATACGATGTTCAAGAGTGGTATCACGCTCTCCCTGCCTTCCAGGGGGTCTCTAAAAATGTCGCGCACTTTGAAACTAATCGCAAGGTTCTATTCCGATGGTATTTTGTGCCCTCCAAACTAGCTACAATGTTTCCTTCAGCCTTCTTTCTATGCTGGAGAGGTTGTGGTGGGGTTGGTACGATGTTACACATCTGGTGGAGCTGCCCGGTGCTCTGTTCCTTCTGGACAGACGTTTTTACTCTTATTACTAACTTGTTTGCCATCCCGGTGGAGCAGGTGGTTGAGGTAGCTCTTTTGGACATTTTTTCCCCGATCCTTACGACGTACACATAGAAATCTCATAGCACACGTGTTGAATGCAGCTAAGATCTGTATTTCCCGCAAATGGAAGGTGACTTCTCCCCCCACAATTTAAGACGTCCTATATTCACTCACATCGACTCGTACCTATGAGTACATGGCTCACTCAGCCACTAATACCACACACATCTTCCAATCCACTTGGGAACATTGGGATGCATATTACACACACACATTCTGTCCCACCCCACAGGGCTATGTCTTGGGCACTATGCGTACTCCTTGGTTCGTGAGGGCGACTACTGACGACTGAGATTCTCTTTTTTTTTTCTTCCCCCCTTCTTCTGCTCTCTCTCTCTCTCTCTCTCCTTTCTCTTCCCTGCCAGAGTATGTTTCATTTAGTTTGTTCATTATATTCTAAAAGTAAAAATATTTGAGATGTCCTGGTACATGTTATAAGTGCTGTACGTTTTGTCTGTATTTCTCTGTACATTGTGCCGTTGACTCCGATATCTGCTGTTCGGATGCTCTGTGACTGTATTCCATTTTTGTCAACTGTGGACATCTCAATAAAAAATTTGAGATTTTGTGAAAAGTCTTTACTCAGGGCAGACTAGATGGGCCAAATGAAGAATTTTAAACATTAAAGTTTTTTATATTGTTTATAAAATTCAAGAAAAGATCAGATGCACACCACACTCACCCTCATAAATACATACAGCACATTTACACACAATCTGCCACAATCAGATATACAGCACATTCAGACATACACACCACACTCAGCTACACACACCACACTCACCCTCATAAATACATACAGCAGAATCCGCCACAATCAGATATACATCACATTCAGACATACACACCACACTCAGCTACGCACACCACACTCACCCTCATAAATACAGACAGCACATTTACACACAATCTGCCACAATCAGATATACAGCACATTCAGACATACACACCACACTCAGCTACGCATACCACACTCACCCTCATAAATACATACACCACATTTACACACAATCTGCCACAATCAGATATACATCACATTCAGACATACACACCACACTCAGCTACGCACACCACACTCACCCCCATAAATACATACAGCACAATCCGCCACAATCAGATATACATCACATTCAGACATACACACCACACTCAGCTACGCACACCACACTCACCCTCATAAATACATACAGCACATTTACACACAATCTGCCACAATCAGATATACATCACATTCAGACATACACACCACACTCAGCTACGCACACCACACTCACCCCCATAAATACATACAGCACAATCCGCCACAATCAGATATACATCACATTCAGACATACACACCACACTCAGCTACGCATACCACACTCACCCTCATAAATACATACACCACATTTACACACAATCTGCCACAATCAGATATACATCACATTCAGACATACACACCACACTCAGCTACGCACACCACACTTACCCTCATAAATACATACAGCACATTTACACACAATCTGCCACAATCAGATATACATCACATTCAGACATACACACCACACTCAGCTACACACACCACACTCACCCTCATAAATACATACAGCACATTTACACACAATCTGCCACAATCAGATATACATCACATTCAGACATTCACACCACACTCAGCTACGCACACCACACTCACCCTCATAAATACATACAGCACATTTACACACAATCTGCCACAATCAGATATACATCACATTCAGACATACACACCACACTCAGCTACACACACCACACTCACCCTCATAAATACATACAGCACAATCCGCTACAATCAGATATACATCACATTCAGACATTCACACCACACTCAGCTACGCATACCACACTCACCCTCATAAATACATACAGCACATTTACACACAATCTGCCACAATCAGATATACATCACATTCAGACATTCACACCACACTCAGCTACGCATACCACACTCACCCCCATAAATACATACAGCACATTTACACACAATCTGCCACAATCAGATATACAACACATTCAGACATACACACCACACTCAGCTACGCATACCACACTCACCCTCATAAATACATACAGCACAATCCGCCACAATCAGATATACATCACATTCAGACATTCACACCACACTCAGCTACGCATACCACACTCACCCTCATAAATACATACAGCACATTTACACACAATCTGCCACAATCAGATATACATCACATTCAGACATACACACCACACTCAGCTACACACACCACACTCACCCTCATAAATACATACAGCACATTTACACACAATCTGCCACAATCAGATATACATCACATTCAGACATTCACACCACACTCAGCTACGCATACCACACTCACCCTCATAAATACATACAGCACATTTACACACAATCTGCCACAATCAGATATTCATCACATTCAGACATACACACCACACTCAGCTACGCATACCACACTCACCCCCATAAATACATACAGCACATTCTGCCACAATCAGATATACATCACATTCAGACATACACACCACACTCAGCTACACACACCACACTCAGACACATGCTCCGCATGGTTAACGTTCAGGTGCCTGGATAAGGAAGCTCTCCCATTAAGATTATCTTAAGATAAAGATGTCCAGTGACCCAGACATCTATATCTGTCGCAGGGACCCCTAAAGCAGCGACGTACCTGCCTAAGGGTCTTTGGGTCATCAAAATGTTAAGCTAAGAAATTTAGCAGATCTGAGAATTCATTCCTCTGTTTGTGGATTTAACCACATTAAAAAAAAAAGTTTTGTTTTTTTACTTAATACTTAAATATAATGATATCTCTAATTCTGCGTCTGGGGTGTCTTCTCCCACAAGAAAAGTTTTTCATAATTTACGTGTGCAACGAAATACAAAATAAGTTTAATGTGTGTGGAGAAAATACTAAAAGGCTTTGGGAACCAGATGGTCCATCTGTGGGTGATGGAGATCGATAGGACTGCTTAATAACCGAAAATATAGAAAATACCTGAGAATTTTTAAACACTAACTAGCATACCTGGGAGCTTTCAAAATGAGCCGACCCTGAGACGCCTGAAATATTAACCCTTTAATAGCCCATCGTGAAGATTCCATGTTGTGTCTCGACAATTGTGTCTAATACCGGTCCTCATGGAAACCTTGACATGTCTCTATTTAAAGATACACTTAATTGAGTCACCTGCACTCAAGTAGGGATATGAATAATAACATACTGGTAGCAAAATGACCCGTTGGGAGTCTCATACGTATATATATGACGACAGTGGTGTAGAGAATAGGAAGGCGTCAGATCCAGTCTGTGTGACCCTGAGAATCGGCCCCTTCATTTCTAAGAGCCTGAGATTGGGGGCAAAAAACTTTGAGAGTTCCCAGATATGCTTCCTAGAAGGGGCTCATACCAACATGCCCCAAAACCATCTAAAGCTCTCAGATTCCTTGTAGATGAAATGAATCGCATGGCAAGCCATCCATTATGAAGCACAGTCTGAGGCGTGGAGGGAGGCGGCGGGAGGCGTAAAGCTCACGGTGTGATTTAAAAAGATTTTCTTTTATTCAATATAAATTTGCGTCAGGACGTCGCGGTTACATTTTGCTTTGGAATGTTGCGGTTAAATTGTAACCAGTGACATATTTAGGTGTTGGGGCTGTCCTAGGCCTGGTCAAGTCTAAGAGCCCCTCTATCAACATTTACCATACTTTATCATACCGTTCACCTGTCTACCAAGCACCTCCACTCATCCATGGGCCATGGGCTGGTTCGGTGGTCCTAGGGGGTGTTTCATGCATGTCCCTGATCGCCGCTGTCTCTCCCTGGACCTGGTGCCTGTTGGCGCATAGAGCTCACCTATTCCCCCTTACCTCCATCTCTTTCCTCTGTTTTCCTCTCTACCCCTATTCTCTGTCCTTCTTTCTTTACTCTCTCATATCATTTCTTCCTTATGTGTCTACCTATTTTCAGTGAAGAAATGCAATATAACAGCTCCCTTACAATTCCAATAAGCCGTAATTCATCTATTGAGTTCAGGATAGCGACAGAACTTTCAGATGCTAATGCCTTTTTTCATGTCGTATCGACTCCGACCCTGAACGACTGATATCAGTGCCACCTCCGGTAGCGATTTCGATGTGTCAGCGCATGTTCCCTGTTTGGTACACGGTTCTTATCCACCCTGAGAACCACTGACAATTAAACAATGCGTCATCTTCCCGTAGGACAGAATTAGCATTAAATACCATGAAAATATTCATGCGCCGGGCGGCGTATACCGGTCACGGCCAATTATTACGGAGTAACTTCCGGTCTGTGAAAACGGATTCCTTGCCCGTGATTTAAAGGAGCATTATTCAGAATACTGGAAACCCAATAAATTAGCAATTCTTTGAAAACAAAATAAACAAAATACATTTGGGGGGGGAAATGACATTAATTAAATTTGGAAAAAATAAATAAAATAAAGCATTTCTATTAAATACAAGGTTCCCAGTCATTGTCTTAAAGACACAGGAAAAATACCCCGTTATAAAGATTCCGCTGAAAATGCAGGTCAGATGGGTGGTATAAGGGTAAAGTTTGGTGAACCAAACAGGGGTTAACCTTTGGAGTGCCAGGATTCGGACCTCGCTGGAGACCGGACCAATTTCCACAGTTTTTTTCTACAAAATTACGCCAAAGACACAAAATCTAAGTAGAAAATATAAAAGAACAGCACCCTTTTTGCTGGCCTCCCAGCCTTTGGAATCTACAACTCCCATCACTCTCTTCTGTTGAGAGGATCACAGTTTATTTAACATTAAAGATGTAATATGTGGGAAGCATGTCAGATTTCGAGCTCATAACAATACACGCTAAGGGCCCATGTGTAACCTGTCTGGGACGAGCATAATAAAGTAATGAATCACAAAAACACGTCATGACTGATAAAGTAAAAAATAAAAAATGTGTTCAGCAGACACACTACAAACAGCTATTTAAAAAAGCAATTTAACAGGATTGTGACATTTTTGTTTTGTTGAGTTTTTTGGCTGTAAACACAATGTGTCTTAAAATGCATCAACAGAAAATGCCAAGAAAACAAAAATAATAAATGATAGCTATTTATTTTGTATGTGAATTAACATAAAACCACTCTAACGTTTATCAGAATTATAATAAACTTTTATATTTTTTTTTTTTACGTTGATCAGAATTATAATAAACTGTTATCATTTTTTTGTAATTTTATGCCTATATGGCCTATATATGCACACAACTATTCATTATGGAATGTAAATTTGAATCTGCAGAGCCATCTTCATTGGCTTGTGGCCCCCCCAGAGGTTTTCCAATCAGGTCATCTCTCTCTTTTGTCCATCTCGGCAGCCCGTAGGGTTCTTTATAGAAGAGTAGTGCAGGGACTGTGGATCATGGACCCAGGTTGTTGGCCCGTGAGGAATAGGTAGTTGACCGGGTCGACCTGAACGTCAACGAGCCGAGTTGAAACTTCATAATACTTCACAAATGCTCTGGTAATAAAGACACGAGCGACCCTGAGCATGGCAGGGTATCCCCCAGGAAGCCTGCGGGCGCCCCGGACCTCTGACTTCCATTGTCCCGTCATCCATGACCGGTTTCTCACTTGGCTCTATAATATGGATTTGCTTCTCCCTGCTTTTGGTCTGGCTTGGAGTTTGCCTGCTTTGCAGTTTTGGCCAGTTGGTTCCATCACCCGGCTCTTGGATTTCATGGTCATTTTCTGTGGCCTGGGCTTCTGTCATATTTTTTTTTGTATTGTCTTCTGGTTCCTATCGTGTATGACTTTGGCTGGCTTGACCTTGATTATTTATTTTTCCTGCTTCCCTGACGATTTTTTACTGGTCTGCCAAGCTCCTACCAGTCTAACAAGTTCCTGCTGCAGAGACATTTCTGTCAGTTGTGCCACCATTCTTCGTTCATGCCGAGACCTGTTCAGAAGTTGCCCAGTCTTGCCCCAGCACTGTTTACGGTGACCACACTGTCTGAGTGACTCCTCTCGTTTGCGGAAGTAGTCTGATAGCCCAGAATAATGCAGACAGATTTGAGGAGAAAGATGCAGAAATACTTCTCTTTCTCGGCCAAATTGTCTGCATTATTGTGGCCTATCGGACTACTTCCGCAAAAGAGAGGAGTCGCGGGCACTGCCTCTCCCCGTTCTTTCAGTCGGGGAGAGAGGGTGTGCCTGAAAGCCAAGGCCCTTTTGCAGAACTGTGCTGGGATGCCTGGTTCACGAAGAAAGAAGACATGAGGAGAATAGACAGAAGAAAGAAGACAGAACGTCAAGAGAAGAGGTGTCCGAATCATTTTGGTCCATTTGCACGAGTCTAGTGGAGACTAGGCAAAGAAAAATTATTACCTAATTACTGAAAACTAAAGACACTTAGATCAATGACTTTCATCTAAATTGGGCGCAGAGGTTTATGATGAGACTCTCCAGTGATTCTGATTTAAATAATTAAACATAAATACCCCACGCATTCTAAGAGATAAAAAAAATTACGTACACTAGTAACTATTTAACCCTTTTAATGTCAATGAGTCGATTGAGGGTCATAAAAGTGGACCCCATATTTGCTAACAGACTCCACTACTACTAAGTGAGAAAGTGACGGGGAGACCCTCATGTCTTTACGACCATTCATTATCCTTTTTTTTTTCTTCATTTTCTATTTAGCAATGCACAGCTTCATAAAAAAATAATGTTTGGAACATACATCATATGGTTTTAAATGACAGTCGCTCTTTTGTTAAATAATAACAAAAAAAAAAAAGAATAAATAAATTGAAAAGACGGTCAATGGATTTAATTCCTTCGACAGAAAAAGCTGAAAGACATTCACTCCGCAGATGTGAGGACTATAAAGACTAATGCTTGTCTGTCCTTCTACAATGAACACGGACTGGACGCTTTCCAGGCAGCGAAGGAAGCGGCATGTTAGAAACTGAATATGTGATATATGAAAGGGGCTATTCAATGCCATGAATGCCGGCGGGGGGAGAAACGCCAAAAGCAGCTCCCGAGACCAGTCCTTGGGCGACCAACTTCATTGTCTTGTCTTTATAAAAAGGGAAACTCACGACACCCCTTGGTAATGGGGTATTTAAGTTATATATCTAAACTCTGTAACAGATAAAGGGGCAATTAATCTTCCCGGAACTTTAATGAAAAAGGTTAACAGCACAAAGTAACCTCTGAGATATGGATGATAGGGAATGGAAATGAAAAACACGTAGTGTACATATAGGAAGCAGAATAATAACTTATAGAGCAGGGCCATTCGAGGCCGTCTGTAGAATGATACGTATCTAGTGCGTTCAGATTCATACGAACTGTAATTTTGACAAATTTTGGAACATTCGTGCAGATAACCCAAAATGAGGATGGATGAGAATGAAACAAAAACCAAAGCGAAAGTTCTGAATTTTCTTGCTATGTTTGTTTATTCTGTTGTAAGATGCGTTTTGTTTTTTTTTATGCTGGTGAGAGATAGATTTTTGGTGCGCAATGAATTTTGTTTCGGAACAAAAACACTATTCCCAATTTTGTCCCAACCGAAAGGTCCGGATATGAAATTTGTTGACCGAAAACAAACCACCCAAAAACTAAGCGAAATTGTTTGTCGTTCTCATTCACGTGTCTAATATTAATACAATATTACCCTTTTTTTAGCTGTTTCCTACACTTTGGGGGGTAGGCTGGTCAGAACAATGGCAGCACTCTCAATAAATACATTAGCCGGACCTTTAAGTCAACCAAGTGCAAACTGAAGAGTGGCTACTACTCTATTCTAGTTCTTTCCCAATTTGAGAAGACGTCAAAACACAGGATGGGAACAACCATTCCGGAAGAAACCGTTCTGTCTATGCTGGACGGGTAGTATGATAGGGGAAGGTTCTTCATGAGACACAGGTAGGGTCATGGGGCTTCTTCTTGGTTCATGCCTCTGATGTCACACTTTCTGCTGGCTTGACTGGAGATACGAAGGGGGCCATAATTCATTTTATTATCGCCCTAGGCTGGGCTTAGGCCAGGACATGACAATGAACATCATCCATACCGATATTTAAGGTGTCCTCTGAACGTCATGCCTTGTTTGAAAATAAATTGTTGTAACCCTGACAAGAACTGCATTGAAGCCGCAGAAACCGCATCTTCTGCAGCTGCCATGAACCTTCTCTTCCAGGACCTTCTGAAGTTCTGCCAAAGCTTTCCACAATAAGCTGCATTGCAGGGCCAAGTTCACTCTCGCACACACACTATCCCAAATAAAACATCGCCCTGCGGACAAACCATCCGATTCATTTGCAGCAGAAGATCGGCCAAGACTCTTACATCACACAGACGCTCCGTGTCTTTCTCTCTCCTCCTCTCTGGTCTGAGAACTCACATAACCTCCTTTATATTGTCTGTCTCGCTAGTATTCCGTTGACTGGCTTCTAGAATAAAGACCAAGCACTTGTTTGACATTCTAACCACAGTCTCGGGGGGGGGGGGGGTTGGTGGTGTCGGCTGCCAAATTATTTCACTATGGTTTTACCGCTTTTTGGGAAAATGTTTTCTTTTAGCTAGAAACAGAAGCCACAAAACAGATTTTTTTGTATAAAATAGAGAGAGAGAAAAAAAAAGCCTGTGTCCGCAATCTCGGGGAAGGAATTAAATCGGTGAATCTAACAGCTAATGAGAAAAGAAAAAAAATATATAAAATATAACGTTTATTAAATCCTTAAAAAACTAGGGGGAATGAAAAAAAAATAAATCCAAAAATCTGGGAATTTAACTCTTTTAACAAAATAAGATATTGAGTATCTGGCATTCAGAGAGTTAAAAATGAGGCTGGGGGGGGTATGATTATATTCAAGTATAGCAGTCAAACTACACCTACAAACTAAACCCTATCCCAATCTGCCTAAAGGATGGTAGCTTTTAACTTAACTTAATAAAAGTTATATTTTATATTCTTTTTTTTTTTCCAAAACAGATCTTTGGTATCCTCAACGTTGTGATGTAATCCTGAAAGGATTGTAATACTGTTTATTGAATATACATTAAATACAGGACAGCAACGTAGTCTGGCCTAGGGTAGGGGGCAGTAGCCCCCCTGCCCCAAAACCTAGGGGTAGATTGACCTTTTGGGTGATTAGACCCCCTCAGTGTGCTGTTGCTCAATGGTCTCCATATCGGTCCATTTACACCAAACCGGCCAACGCCTCCATAGACTGTATTTAAGGGCACTGCACGAGATCACAGCGTTCCACTGAAGGATGGAGAACGTGGGAGGGTCGGCTGAGGGCACCTCTGAGAGGTAAATATGCCTCTCATACATATAGGAAAAACAGCAAACAAAGGTGAAATATGGTTTGGCCCAATTGTTTGGTGAGAAACCATGTGGGTAACATTCCGCAATTCCTTCATCAGATACAAAATATCAACGGACAGTGCCTCGTCAACCTGCTCCCACCACACAACATGGAAAGAAACGCACACTGAGGGGAAAAAAATGTTTTAACTTATATTTTCATGATGAGAAGATGAATGTTTCCAGGATCTGAATATCCCACCCAAATCCCCTTTATTAACGCATTTGGTTTTCATCCGTCGCCTAAGGGGAGAATTCAGGTCCCCCAACTCATGTAAAAAGCGATGCTAAAGTGATTAATCACTCATCACGTAAATTGGCAACATTATCAAGTTACATTTCTTGGATTGGGTCCCTTTCTGTAAACCTTTTTTTTTTTTTTATCAGGCACTTCTTCATCTGTCTAGAATACTCAAGGGGCATTTGACTCATCGGTGTTTATAACCGCTAAACCTCTAGGGTCTGGAATCCGGATAGATTTATTTCCTCTTTTGTTCCTTTCCATAAAATGTCAAATCAAACTTTTTGTCTTGGGGAATTGGGAATGGAACCAACAATCCTCCAGAAGATGATGAAGTATTTGTAGATCTCGCTTTTTGCCCTTTGCCGTCCACTCAGCTAAATGTGTTGGTATCAGGTCTGCAAGACCAGGAAAGACTCAAGGACTCGTCATTAGACTAGACACCCGTTAAGTCCACCACCAACAATATTTGTCTGTGGTTGTCTATACCCCGTTGGCTTTGACCGAATAAGTCTGATCAACGATATCTATGTAGAATAGAAGATACAGCAGAACCTTGCAGTGATTCCACGAAATATTTATAGATGCAAATGTGTAACTAACAGCATTTAAAGATAAACCAAATACTGGGTTTCTGATGTATCTCAACGCGATTCCAAGATTCGGGGAACCTGAAAGAAGGAAATTGTAACCGAAGAGAAAAAGAGCAAAACACAAAAATCTGGTACTTATTCAGGATGCTCTAGAGGACTAAACCTGTTTGGGGTTCTCTTCGTATGCTTCGGATTGAAAGGTCCCCAACAGTTACATTTCAGACAACAAATTTAAACTTTTTTTTCCTTTGGCAAACTCAAGCTATAATTTCTACAGAGGATTAGCGTACAGTTTAGAGAAAATATTAATTTTATTAAGTAAAAAAAAAATCAAAAAAAAAATAAAAATCGATTGTTAAAACTTTAACCATGTGCTGTGAGCAACTTGAATAAGCAAAGGTTTTACCTTTTGCTTTTATTACTGTTACAGGATTATTATTATTATTATTCCACCAGATTCTGTAGCACTCGTGCAATGAGGGGAGAATACAAAGTTAACAATAACATTATTATGTACAGCATATTTTTTCTGTACAGTTTTATTAGTTTTCTAGATTCACAGTTCATTATCCTTTTAGACCTAATTTATTTTTTTCCCCGTAAACCTAGTTCTAATACTACTAGTGCTTTTTCATTTTTTTTTAAATAATGTGAACCAATTGAGTAAAACAACAGACATTTAGTATGAATTATGTGGGAACAACATAGCAGTGCATAATGGAAGCATGAATTGCAAGACAATCTAGTAATAATCCAAATACTTGGATTTTTTTATAATTCAATAGTGCCATCTAGTGTTCACAAAGTGTGCTGCAATGTAACATTTTCACATATTATATATATTATACTATATACCAGGGGCGTCCAACATGCGGCCCGCGAGACCTCGAGGTGCGGCCCGCGTAAGATCGGCAGCCAGGGTAACCGATCTTACGCGAGCCGCACCTCAACCCCTGCTACTTACTTGTGGGAGGGTCTTCTGGACTGCACAGAGAAAGCGGAGTTCACGTGACATCCTACTTCCTCTGTGCTTTAGCAGAGAAGGCAGAGGGAGGTCGCGCCCCCTGCTGAAGTCTGTGAGCGGCATTGAGGAGCTGCAGTGCAGGTAAGGGGGTGGGGAGGGTGTTTGAATGAGTGTGTGTGATTGAGGGAATGAATCTGTGAATGAATGATTATATGAATAAATGAGTGAGTGTGTGTGTGTGTGTGTGTGTGATAGCATGGATGTGCTGGAACCTAGGCATGATGGGACTGTGATTGCTGTTAGCAATCACACTCCTATCATGCCAAGTCAGCCAGTACATGCTGAAACCTGGCCAGCTGCCCCCCTTGTGTAGTGATGCTGCCAGCAGTATGGGGTCTGCACTTACAGCCACCCTGTACCAGCATGTACTGGCTGACTTGGCATGATAGGAGTGTGATTGCTAACAGCAGTCACAGTCCCATAATGCCTAGGTTCCAGCATTTACTGGATGGATGTGTAAGTGCTGGAACCTAGGCATGATGGGACTGTAATTGCTGTTAGCAATCACACTCCTATCATGCCAAGTCAGCCAGTACATGCTGAAACCTGGCTAGCTGCCCCCCTTGTGTATTGATGCTGCCAGCAGTATGGGGTCTGCACATCACTTACAGCCACCCTGTACCAGCGTGTATTGGCTGACTTGGCATGATAGGAGTGTGATTGCTAACAGCAATCACAGTCCCATCATGCCTAGGTTCCAGCACTTACACATCCATCCAGTAAATGCTGGAACCTAGGCATTATGGGACTGTGACTACTGTTAGCAATCACACTCCTATCATGCCAAGTCAGCCAGTACATGCTGAAACCTGGCTAGCTGCCCCCCTTGTGTAGTGATGCTGCCAGCAGTATGGGGTCTGCACATCACTTACAGCCACCCTGTACCAGCATGTACTGGCTGACTTGGCATGATAGGAGTGTTTTTGCTAACAGGAATCACAGCGAGCACAGTCCCATCATGCCTAGGTACCAGCATTTACTGGTTGCCTGGGTATGATAGGAGTGTGATTGCTGTTAGCAATCACACTCCTATCATGCCAAGTCATATTGCTAATTTTGTCCAATTGTGTGTTACCTACTTTTATTAAACATGTGAGTTTTTATTATTATTTTTAAAGGTGGGGGTCATTTTCGGTTTTGGCTAAGTGAACCCTGAATGTTTTGGTCCAGAATTTTCATTTTAGTTCATCCCTAGAATAAATCTAGGGAATCCTGAATTTGTAGTCGCAAAACTTTCAAGGCCCAGAAATCAGTGAGAGGAAGAGTAAAGGTTTTGTGTCATTTTACTTTATTTTAATCTGCATATTTTATTAAAGGCCATATTTTTTGTCACAGTGAAAAATGAGTGCGGCCCGTGCACGTATACAATTCTGATGAAGTGGCCCACTGCAGAAAAAACTTGGACACCCCTGCTATATACCATGGAGTAGTATTCTCTAAACAACACCTTTTAGATTCTCTAAACAACACATTTTAGATTTATTCTAACCATATTATAACGTTATGACCACCTGTCACCAGCCTATTGTATCCATTAAAGTGCATATGAAGGCTGGAGTGCCCCCTTTAAGTACAAGATGGTTACACTAATAAAGATTGACAGACTTCTGGCATGAAGCCCTAACAAGCAAATCTTCATGGACTTTCTAATGGGGTACCTCAGGGACCAGTATTCGGACCCGTACTTTTTTTATATTTTTATTATTACACAAGGTTTTAATGGTGAGGTCTTTTTCAGATGATACAAAGGTCTGCAACTGGGTAGCATTCAGAAACACTGAGATCGGCATCAGGGACCATGTCTGGCCCATCCCTGGGGCATTAACATTGGCCATACAGTGTATGGCGGCAGACCCCCAACTTTAAAACGGTTTAGGAGACGGTCAACGATAAATATTTGCCCCTGCAGCCATTATATATAAATATTTGCCCCTGCTGCCAATATATACATAAATATTAGAACCTGTTGCCAATATATTTTATAGTGGAAAAAATTGGACCCGACCCAAGCATTTTCTTGGGCCCCGCTCCACGCTCCCTAGCATGCAATCACACCCTCCACTACACACACAAACACACACAAGAAAAATATGCCACACTGACTGCAGATCAGGGGAAGACTGTGGGAGTCAGTGCAGTCTTCCCCCCTTCTGACTGCACCGTGACATTGAGAGGTCCTCTCCCCTGTAATCATCCCCAGAGTCCCTTTGTCCCCTCATTCACTAAACCATACCACTCTTTTGCTTATACCCTGCAGTTCAGGTATAGATCAAATAAACAACACATGGAAACAGCACGTGCAACTGACTAAGACATAAAAACCCTGTATTTGCAGGTATACATAAATGTATGGAAACATAGCATTGCAGGTATAAATCAACAGAACACACAAACCCAGCATTGCAGGTATAGATCAATTGGAAATCTCATGTAAACTCAGCACTGAAGGTATAGATAAAATAAACAACACATGGAAACAGCACTCCAGGTATTGATCAACTGAATAAGACATACAAATCCTGTATTTGCAGGCAAACATAAATAATGTATAGAAACATAGCATAGCAGATAAAGATTAACAGAATAACACAAAACCTCAGCTTTGCAGGTATAGATCAATTAGAATTAGCAAAAACTCAGCATTAAAGTTATAGATAACCCCCCCTAAATTACAGGCATAGATCACAGATTGCACCCCCAAAACCAGCATCCACATTGCCCACATAGAACCTGATCAGCACCCAGATTACACACACATAGGACGTGCCATCTTTGTCCCGTAAACACCCTGCTTATACCATCTTTGTCTTTTTGACAAATCAATTATGCAACCAATGATTTACACAAACACTTTTACAGTCACTCACTATTTCACTTTCATTCACACAATTCATTCACACAAATTATTTACACATATTCATTGATGCATTCTCACAAATTCATTTATTCTCTCACTCATTCACACAATGCATCCACACATTAATCCACTAATTTCTCTCATTCTGACTCTTCATTTCAATATTCTTGCTACCCTTCCATTCTCATCTAGGGGCAGAATGACCAGCTTTGGTGAAAAAAAATGGTTTTAAAATAGCAAAACGCTACTTGTACTTATTGCCCAATAACTTGCAGAAAAAAGCAAAAAAACAAAACCATTGGGTATTTCTAAACTCAGGACAAATAGTAGAATCTATTTAGCAGTTTTTTTGATTAGCTTTTTTGGACGAGTAAAAGATTTTTCAGGTAAAAGTCAGAAAATGTGTTTATTTTCAAATTTTTCATCATATTTTATAATTTTTTCATGGGAAATTAGATAAAATGATCAAAAAACAATATATAACTTTTGTGGGTACCAAAAATGAGTGAGGAGTAATTTACATCTAAACACGAGCACCGCAGCCTTAGGGTACAAAAGGTAAAAAAACAGCCTGGTCCTTAAGGGGTTCATAATAAACTATGATTGAGAAAAATGCATTTTTTGTTTTTATTTCCTTTTAGTTGCCAAACTGTCCCCCAGTTATGCACATCTGCCCCACGGCTTGCTACTCTGCCCCCCTGATATGCCACTCTACCTCCTTGATATGCCTTATAGCCCCCTATGTACCACTGCCCCCCTGATATGCCCCTCCAACTTACCGATGAATCCCTTGACTTGTCCCCCGTGCTCCAGACTCCCTGGTGTCAAGAGGGGGCAGAAAACCTCCGCTGCTACCCAGGACTTCCGCTGGGGCTTCTAAGACTGCGCACCGGAAGGTCACGTTATGCCAGTGCTCCGTCACAGAAGCCTCGGCAAAGTGTCGGGTAGCAACGGAGGATCCGGCTGCCAGAGAGGATGATCCAGGTCTCCTGCAGAACTGCAGGGGATCCTCGTCTTTGGCAGCCGGGAGACGTCTGCACGATGGGTGCTGACAACCTCCGCTCCTGACGCCTGGTACATCTTCTTATTAACCATGTTCCCCCTCGGCACTTTTTCAAGCTCCATGATGTTCTTTAGAACATTACACACGGTGGAGATTTTGGATAAAGCTGAGTGGAAAATTCTTATCCCAGCCTTGGAGATAATTTCCATATCACTAAATTATTGAATTCACTTTAATGCTTTAGTCGCTTGCTTATAATTTCTTATCCTTAGACTCACACACACACTCACACCATCTACCACCCTAAAGCAACACATACATTCTAAAAACATACACTCAAACTCACACAACTTACACATACGCACTCGCTTTAGCTGCATTCACTCACTTTATCATGTCCTTGACTCATCATACATTTTCTTCTTGAAATTTGGAATCCCCCCCCCCCGCCAGACACACCTGTGCTGCATTTATCCTGTTTGAGTACTTTTACTGAGAAATGTACATATTACCATTTCAAGTAAAAAAAAAACAAAAAAAACAAAACAAAAAACGCATATACCAAAAGGTTTTTATTATGAATGCCAACAGTCCAACATTTGATATAACCCAAACCACAAACAGTGCAAAAACTACATTTCTCGTTAATCTATGCAAATTTCCAACAAAATAAGTCCATAAACGCATATTAAAACGTAAGAAATGTATTTTCATTCATTTACTGTGATCACCCCGCTCAGCCCCTTTAAAACAAGGGGAAATGGATTCGTTTAACCAAGTACTGCGTGCAGAATCCTTTTTAGAATAAATAGTCCTTTTTTCCTGCATTGACACGGCTCAACCTGTGCAGGTCCGTGCGAGGGACCTTCTAAAGATTGCATAGTTTATCACTTTTAAATAAAACGCTTTAGCTTTCTGCAAGAATGAAGAGGATCCAATCCTCCAATTAATTTAATAACCAAAATAAGTGCAAAGAGCTTACATTAAACCACGCGACAACAAAAAATGCATCTGCCCACAAAAGACAGCGCTTAAATCGGTGTAAATAAATAAATTAAAGGGTTTACCTAAACCAGGTTTAGTTTTCTGCCTGGAAATGCATAGACTTTAAAGCCATTAAAGCTGAAATATGCCCTTAAAAAGAAGTATTTATCACATAGGCGCCTCGAAAAATAAGCAATGTGTATTAAACTGTCCAGAAGTTAAAGATACGTTAAGGCACGTCTAGGATAAATAAATTGTTTATCACAAAATAATAATAAATAATATCTACAATCGCTGACGCATTTCAAATAAAGGATAAAGTTTACGTTACATCTTTCCCTCTTTAAGGACACTTTCTGAACGGCTTTCTGAACGGAACCTGGAAAGCATTTTCATTTTATATTAAATGTATTATACATAAACGTTATAAATATAGGGGGGGGGGTTTAAACAAATTTGTTGAAATAAATAGCATCAATATGTACCAATAGGAAGCAACATCCCTGATCAGGTTTGAGGAACAGAAGGTTGTATTAAACGTCTCCGGAACGCATACATTTCTTTTTTATATAATTTGAAACTTACAAATTACCTCGACGTTAAGAGAAGTCTGTAAACAAAGCACATTTGTGCAAATTTGTGTTCAATGGCTAATATTCCTAGCAGTTAAATGAGGCTTTTTGTTGTTTTTTTTTTTTTTAGTATTTATAGGTAGCTGAGGAAGCTTACCAACAAACTTCCTGAATCTGAGTAAAACAACACGCTTGTCCAAAGACCCGATGTACAAGCTGGCATCTGAACGGTTAAAGACCCTACAGAGCAAGTGCAAGTCATTTTTTTTTAAATCACGTATTTAATCAAATAATATTCCTGATTCCGAGAGAATCAAATAAGTGGCGCCGATTCTCGCCAGCCTGTTCTTCCGTTACTTCCCGTTCTGCGTCTCCCATCAATCATCGATGCAGCGTTTCCTTTTCGGGTCACGCGACGGAGCGCTAAGTTTTAAGTTGTTACGTGGATTCCAATCGGAAAGGGAAGAATCCGATTCGGCGAGTCCTCGGCCAGTACCAGCTGGTGATGGAGAACGAGGACGTTCGCTTCTTGTTTTTTTCACGGAAGGAACACAAGTATCCGAATCGCTGCTACTGGAATCATCCTCAGTTTGAGCGTCATCCAGGAGCCTCTTCTTAGCTTTTGTCGAAGCCGTACGAGGCAGAAGGATTCTGATTTTATCTTCTGCATAAAAAAAAAAAGAAAAGACGTTTTTTAAATGATGAACTGAATATTCTATGCTTTCACTATGCTGTGTAATAGTTTCAGGTACTTTCACCGAAGACTACAACTATGTACAGGACTTTGCCCAAAAAACGCCTTCACATTGTAGAGAAGTCTGCGAACACAGCAGGTTGTGCAATTAAGCCATCAATATCTAATAGGAAGCACAAACTCACAAACCTAACCATAGAGAATAAGTCCAAATGCATCAAATCAGTGCTTTTATTATTAAATAGAAAAATAAATAACTTAATTATTCCATTAAAACAACCAAATAATGAACTTTGATCGGTCCTGGATGGTCGAAATGATTATTTATACCCAAGGTTTTACGGTTTTGTAACCCAACACGCATAGCGCCAAGATTCTAATAGGCAGTTATAAATGGTTAAAAAGATAATTTAGACGAACAGAACTTGTGAACCGTCCTCCTTGCATCGATCAAACACACTGCTGCTGCGTCTAACAATGGTCTTACCTTGGTTCTCAGAAGACTGAGTGTGTTTCTTGTCTTGCCCACCATCCGTGGTGTCGTCGTCGTCGTACCAAATGACCATTTTCAGCTTTTTTAATTGAGTGCGCAGTTTTCCATTTGTTTTGCTGTCAGAGTTATCATCAGACTCGGAGTACGAACGGCTTTGGGATTCGTCCGTTTCTGAGGCCTTCTCTGCAGACTCAGAAGACTTAGAAGAAGCGCTCCAGTCACTTTCTGAGTCGGAGGTGGAATCGCTTAGTTGTTGAAGCGCTTTCCTCGCCACTGGAAAAGTCTGTCTCTTGGAATTTACAACAACCTCGGAATCAGACTCTGACTCTGAGTAGATATTATTTCCACGAGACTGCTGAGGCTCGGTGTAGGTTGGACTTTGGGAAGAGTCTTCCTCAGAGATGACTAAAGGAGTATTCTCTCTCTTCGAAGCTGTGCTTTCTGACATTTCTGACGGTGGTTCGCTAACATCCTCCAGAGTCCCGACGTCCAACTCGCTGTCGCTCTTTGTGCTCTCCTCTTGGTCAAGGTCACAGAGACGTTTCATGGCTACGGCTGCAGCCGTACGGAGAGGTACAGTCCTAAAAGTGTTGCTTTCCTGGCCATCTGAACTGGAAGCGCCGTCTCCGACGTCACTCATGCATTTGATCTTATTAGCGGCCAGAGCTGCACTTTTTCGCAGAGTTTTCTTTGGACTTCTGTTGGTCTTTTTGCAGACTTTGCCGGGGGACACAGAGGCATCGGAACAATCACTAGATTTCTTCCAAGATTTCTTTTGCTTCTTGGTTTTGGCCTGAGATGCTGTATGTCAAAGAAAGAAAGAAAAGACGAATATTAACCTTTTTTTACATTATATCAAAACCATTAAGAGAGATCGGTGCGAAAGGGATTAATAAACTCGGGCAACAATGTGTTGGCGAGTGGAACATCTTCGGCGACATGTCTTGCGAGGCGACATACCGGTTTTATTGCTGGTACGTCTATTTTTCTTGGTTTTGGATCCATTGTCACTGTTTCCAGAGCTGGTACTGGCGGAAGACGACGAGAGCGAGAAATTGGCAGAATCGGAGGTAGATGAATCGGTTTTGGCGTCTGGAAAGCAGATGTTACAGAACAATGCAGGTATCTGAATAGCACAACATGCAACAGATCTATAGTCATACTACAATACGTGCATAAAACCCAAAATTACGTTAGCAGACACATGCAATTTAGGACCAGCCTCTCCATTATATAAATCTAATCGCTGATTATCTGATGGCTACATCAACATCCAAACATTGATTATTTCAATATGCAGGTTTTTTATTTGATGGAAGTTTTCATTGTAGGATTTGGGAGATGACAGATTAGCAATGATACACTGGTAGCATGACAGATTGCGAAAGGCATAGAATACAGATATGAAGGTATCCGGCTGCACAAACATAACATAACGAGTACGGCACGCAGGCCGAAAAAAAGAGAGGGACAACGAGTAATCGGCACACCTAGAGTTGTATGGCCAAAAAGCGTGACAGCCGTTACAGAGAATTCAGACCAGGGTATCCGATAACATGTGTTAGCGCCATCGGGCACATTGATGACAAGGCGGGCCGAACGTCTTGCAGCCCGCAGCGACGAAAACAAAATAAGAGAATCAATGAAACGCAGAGAAATGGAACCAAAAGTCCCGTCCGGTGGAGATGTGGAGGTCAGGGTGTATAGGTGTGCGTGATGGGTAAGTAGCAAGCACCGATTCCAAGGAGGCATCCGAGAGACCAAGAGAGTGGACATGGATAATCCGAGGCAAGCCCTGGGGGCCTAACATATATAACCATTAGGTTCAGGCATTTGGAGTTGGAGAGATAAGGGAGTGGAATGACGGGGACATAATGAAAGATTGCCAAGGCAACCATTTAAGGCCGTGTTTGTGTGCTAGACCCCTGGAAGACATGACCAGCTCTTCCATCTGATGGATAAAGTTAACTCGAGATAGCCACGCCGACACCGGTGGGGCACAGGGCTGCTTCCAAAACCTGGGAATTGTTGCCTTTGCGGCGGTAAGAAGAATTATGGTAAGGCCACGCTTATAGGATCCCAGGGACACTTTGTGCACATGGAGCAGCACGCTGGCCGGGTCAAATGAGATATCAGGGTCGTCAACAAAATGAACAATGCGTAGGACAGTTTCCCAAAATGGTTTGATTAAAGGGCAGTCCCACCACAAGTGAAGATAGGTGCCTGCAGCAGAACCACATCTCCAACACTCAGGAGGAACGTGAGAGGCAAAGCGGTGGATGTCCACGGGGACCCTGTACCAACGAGTGAGAAGCTTGTAGGCAGACTCCTGGAGTTTACTTGAGATCGAGCAGCTATGTGTAAGTGCGATAGCCTTGTCCCAGGTGGCCGAATCGGGGGAGATACCCAGCTCGCCCTCCCAGAGACTCAGATAGTAAGGTTTGGTAGAAGAGCGGCCATCCAAATAAATTTTGTAGAGATGAGAAAGGAGGTGGGAGGAAGTGCCAACATCCATACATATAGATTCAAGAGGCGTCAAAGTCCTGGTCAGGGAGGGCAATGGGGCAATGGACCTAATAAAGTGTTTGATGATGGAGAAACACTTGAGGGAACGTGGGGGAGGCGCCCCCGAGTAGTGTAGGGAGGGGGACAAAGTTACCTCCTTGTAGAAACTTGGAAACCCGGAGGAACCCCTTGCCCGGCGACAGGAAGGGGCGCAGAGCCACCTCCCCGCCCGGCAGAGCGAAGTCCGGGTTATGAGACACGGGGATCAAAAGTCCAGAGGGACCAATGAGTCGGGAAATTACCTAAGCTCTCCTGAGTATCTGAAGGGTGGGAGCAATAGTGGGATGAGCCTTAAGCATGGGGACCCGATATCCAACCAGGGGATAATTGAAATGGGGTGGGAAAACAGGGATTTCTCAATTTGAACCCAATGGCTGTCCTTGTCATGAGACCACTCTCCTGAGATGAGAGGCTATCCAGTAGCCCTCTATATCTGGAAGACCCATGCCCCCTCTTAGTCTTAAGGCGTATCAGGTGAGAATAGGCAAACCGTGGGGCTTTACCCGACCATATATACCTGGCGACAGGAGAGGAAGAAAGTGCGGGGAACGAAGATCGGGAGGGCCTGGATAATATACAGGAGGCGGGAAAGGATATTCATTTTGATGACCCCCATCCACCCAAACCACGAAATATGGGTGTATGACCAACAGTGAAGGTCAGTGGTTATGGAGGCCAAAAGGGGCAGATAGTTGAGGCTAAAGAGCTCAGAGGGGTCGGACGAGATTTTCACGCCTAAATAGGTAATGGAGTCGGACGCCCGACGAAATGGGAAGGTGCGTGTTAGTTGGGAGCTGGTGGTGGTGACAACAGTAACCCCCAAAATCTCTGACTTTTGAATGTTAATTTTGTAGTTCGACAGGGCTTGGAAGGTATCCAATTCCGAAACTATTTCTGGCACGGAGATTAACGGGTTAGTAACGGTGCATAACATGTCGTCTGCTATTTTATGGTCCTTCTCACCTACACCGACATTTTGAATGAGTGGGTTAGCTCGTATCACATTCGCAACGGGGTTCAAGCATCAATATAAATAACAGTGGGGACAGGGGGCAACCCTGTCGCGTGCCATTAGAGAGCATAATTTTATCAGCGAGTACCCCATTAACGCGGATATGAGCTGAAGAGTTATCGTACATTGCCTTGATAGTTTGAATAAAGGAGGGACCCATACCTAAAGCAGAAAGAACTTTAAACAGAAAAGACCAGGACACCCTGTCGAACGCTTTTTCCGCGTCCATGGAGACCAAGAGGAGAGGGAGCGCTCGCTGACGGGCCAATGCAATGAGATTAACTGAGCGAACCACATTATCACGAGCCTCTCTCCCGGTGAAAAAACTCCACCTGATCCCCATGAACGATGGCTGGAATAAGGGGCTGGAGTCGGAGTGCCAGGACCGTCGCCAGGATTTTCAGGTCTGTATTTATAAGAGATATCGGTCTATAATTGCCACACAGTTTAGCGTGTCCTTGCCCGGCTTCGGGATCACGTTTGATTGGGGGTCTAGGGGGGTGCCCTTGGCCAAAGCATTGAACAAGGAGGACATGTGAGGGCCTAGGACGGGAAGAAATTTTTTATTAGTACAAGGGCATAAAGCCATCAGGGCCCGGGCCCTTCCCATTCGGGAGCAATTTAAGCGCTGCAGAAATTTCAGAGACAGTAATGGGCAGCTCCAGGGCATGCCTGTCCTCCCTAGAAATTTTACGTGGTAGATGTTTGGCCAAGTAGGAGTGCGTCAGGTCGTGGAGGTCAGAGGGGTGGTTCGTCCGTGGGGAGATGTTATACAATTTATTATAAAAATCATAAAAACAGGCCGCAATTTTCCTGGTGTCATAGTGAAGATTGCCTTGGGAGTCTCTGATTTTAGGAATATGCGAGGAAGCCCGTTTAGCCCTCAGGGGCCTGGTCAGGAGTTTGCCAGGCTTGTCCCCTAATTCGTAGAAACGGCTCTTAGTGAGGAGAAAGTGCCTGCGGACTTTAGCTTCAAGGAGAGTGGATAAGTGTTTCCTCAAAAGGGTCAGCTGGTCGAGGACCGTAGGGGCCAAGGTGAGTTTGTGGCGCAGTTCCAATTCCGCAATCTGACGTGAGAGCGCGACCATGGTCGCCTGGTTATCTCTTTTCAATTTAGCGCCCAGTCGAATGAACTGGCCTCTAATCACCGCCTTATGGGCCTCCCAAAGGGTCGGCATGGGGATATCTTCCAAATTATTTTCAGCAAAGTAGTGGGTTAAATGGACAGTGAACTCCTCCACATGGTGAGGGGAGCTGAGCATCCATCGAAAGTGTCCGGGGGGGGGGGCGGAATACATAGTTCCATATGTACAGGAGAGTGGTCACTCAAGGTGCATGAGCCAATGGAGGAGGAGGAGCGGAGATAGGGAAGGTGGCGGTGTGAGATATAGAGTGCGTCTATCCTAGTGTATCTGGCATTGAGTGGGGAATAAAACGTGTAATCTGTCGTGGTGGGGTGCTGTGATCTCCAGGAGTCTGCCAATTGATTAAGCAATAGCATGCGCTTCACCCTTTTAATCTGAGCATATGGCAAGTAGGATTTTGCCTTCAGAACAGTCCAACCGTGGGTCCAGGACCATATTTAGGTCACCGACGAATACCGTAATACCCACTTGGTACGCTGCTAAACGGGAGAGGAGTTTAGTCAAAAAAGGGATCTGGTAGATTCTGATAGATTTTCAAAAGTAACCTTGTGGGTACCCAAAAAGCCCTTTAAGAACAGACCCGGCCCTCAGGGTCTTGCCAAATGTCTGCGCATTGAAAAGGGACCGATTTATGGAACAATATCGCCACACCCTTAGTTTTAGACAAAGGGGAATTAGCGAAATAGGCGGTTGGGAAACACTGGTTCGTTAACGTAGGTTGCTTAGAGTCAAGGAAGTGGGTCTCTTGAAGAAAGGCTATACGCGTTTTAAGGGAGCGTAAGGTATACAGCAGTTTAGAACGCTGTTGCGGTTTATTAAGTCCTCGCACATTGAGCGAGGTGATAATCAAGGAATCAGGAGACATAAATGATAGCAGGTAGACGGAATCGGGTAATGTGTGGTCCCTGAACACAATCTCCACTGGATACAGAACGAGAATCAAAACACATACAGTCAACAGAAAAGTGAAAACATAGTAACAAACATGGGCAGGACTGAAGCCCAATGCCAAAGCTTCTAACAATGAGCCAAAAGACCAGCCAGTAGGTCAAAAAAACCACGACCCATCCTAACCGGATCGGTGGGTTGGCTCCTGTGGGGGTATGTGTGTGTGTAACGCAACAAGATGTATAAGAAAGAGAAGGAGAAAATAAGTTGTTGGAAAGTGTGTGAGTGAGTAGGGGTCTGCATGGGGCAGAAGGCCCTTCCGCTATGGTGAAAGGTAGGTATATCATGGGAGAAAAGAACAGCAGCCTGGTGCACTGCATATAGAAAAAGTATGTAGGGACATGGGGGGGGGTGAGGTGACCCCCTCCCATTATTGGGAGTGTAGAGAGGGATACGTAAGGCACTATGACCCGTGTTAAAGCGCCGTCCAGCCAGGAGTGGAACAGGTGACTGCGACAGGAGCCCAGTCAGGGAGGACCATGTGGGGGGCCACAGTGAGGGACTAAATGAAGCTGTACGATACGACCAGGTAGGGTCGTAGAGTGGAGAGTCTAGAATGACCATGAGAGGTAGGTATAGTCAGAGAGGTGGCGACCGAAAAGCGAGTTGTACGAAAAAAAGAAAAAAAAATAGAAATAAAACGTGTATACGACTCAGGCGGAGTGAGAGGCGCGTGATGTGAGATCCCATAAAATTAAAGAAAGGCAGTATATCATAAATACAAATGAGGGCTTGCACACAAGTCACAAAAAGTGGGTAACAGAGCTCACCCCAACAACGCCGCGGGAAGTGAGGAGCGACCCGTTCAAAGTACCTGGAGGGTGAAAGTCGATAAAGTTCAACACGGGTTCGTATCGCCAAGGCCCCTCAAGGCACGGAGGGTGCAGGATGAAGGTCGGCGAGAAGGAGTTCGAGGAGGCAGGGGAAACCCCAGGGTAACGACGGGCCGCTCGAGACGTGTAGAGGTGTACGGCATGGTGATGAACGGAGGTCGCTGTAGTGGTGTCTTTTGGCGCTCGTGTCTGCGAGGTCTGGGGGACCAGTCGAGCGTCGGGTCCTGGAGTGGTTGCGGTGCGGTGAAGGAATCTTCCCAGTCCGGAACTTGCACAGCAGGGAGGCCAAGGGCTTCGAGGAAGGCTAGTATGTAATCAGGGCAAAGGGGAATCCCCATTGATAGGGGATCGAGGCTTCCCACAGAGCAGTTGTCAGAGGTTTTAGGAGCCGTCTCGTCTGAAGAGTAATCGGAAACAGGTTCCGGGAACAGAGAGATCTCGGAGTCCTGCAATTTCAACGTAGGGCGAGTGCGGCATCTACGAAGGATCAAGTCCTTAATCGGATAGTAGTGGAGGCAGCAGATCACGTCCTGCGTGGGGCCGGATGGATCTCCCCTGGGTCGTAGGACCCGGTGTGCCCTCTCAAACTTTATCGGGGCATCAGATGCTCTTTGAAGAAGGTCGTTGAAAAGGAGCTGTAGAGTAGGTATGATCTTGTCTTGTGAGACCGTCTCCGGCAGCCCTCGCACTCGTAGGTTATTTCTTCTGCCCTTGTTGTCCAGATCCTCCAGGCGGTGTGAAAGTAGCTTGACTGTGTTTGCTTGTGTGTGAAGTTGTCTAGACAATAAGTCCACCGTACCCTTGATCCGGGTTGTATCTTCCTCTGTCCGCCAGTTGGCGGACGTCAGATTTAAGGTCAGTTAAGGCGTCTCGGATGCCCTGCGTGGCCTTCTCTATCAGTGGGATCATTTCTTCTTTGGTAGGAAGAAGTTTGAGGGCCTGCCGTAGCGTCGGATCATCAGAGTGTGAGATCTCCGAAGCGTTATCCTCCACAAAGTCCTCGTGGGAATTGGCGGGAGAAGGCGCCATCTTGGAGAGAGAGTCTCCAGAGTCGGGATCCGGAGGACCCAGAAAGTATTTCTTCACTGAGGTACTGGCGTGTTTATCTTTGTGCGATTGGGGTCTGGGTGTCCCAGGGAGCTTGTTGTGCTTCCCCATGTCGCAGTCGGATCGGTGAGGCTGCTGTTATAGCGGTAAATAGCGGAGATGGGCTGCGGAGCTCCAAGCTTAAGCCGCCATCTTGCTTGGCGGTTAACCATGACAGATTAGCTTTAACCATACATTATAAATAGGACCTAAAGGCTGGCAAGTTTTTTTCTTCCTGCAATAAAAGGCCAAAGCTGGCCCTGCATAATGCATTTATGTTGGTCCTTTTTAGCAGGAGAACCTTGTCATAATACAATTATTAGGCTGCAGAGTTCAAATGTTTAATTTAGCCTGTACATCGTTGATAAATCCTACTGTGTTTTCTTTACCTATGTGCTAACGTACAGCTAGTAGGTTCCACTTAGGCTGTTTCTTTTTAAGTTAAAAGGGACAAATATTAGCAAAGTAACCATATGAGGAAACAAATAAAAAAGACTCACTAACTAGGAAACAGCAACTCAAGTTAATTAATCTAAAAGAAAACCCGCAGAGCATTTACCTGAGTCAGAGGGCCATCGTCCAGACTCCTCTTGGCTGCATTTGCTGGATGCTGTGGCTGCGTTATCAGGTGAAGCTCCGCGGGGACTCTCTTCAGAGGAGCTGCTGGAACTGTCCTCGCTGGAGAAAAGGATTTGCCGGCTTGAGGCGCGTCGTAGCGAAGAAGATGCTGGCGAAAAATCACTTTCTTCATCGCATGAGTTCCATTGCTGGTTAGAGCTGCGGAAGGAATCCCCAGAAGACGTGTCAGCTCTAGCCAAACTGTAAACGCACACGCGATGAAGTCTCCTACCATACCGTTCCTCCTTACACCCCACAAGGTATAAATATGTTCGGCCATGTGTAATGTATAGTTAAGTAAATGTAATGTCTTCAAGATGTCCTCATACATTTAATTCTGCATTATACACGGCATCGGCGCCACATAATCATGTAGGTTTCGACTCACCAACAATCGTCAATCAAGTTTGGCTCGTCTGTTTCAGTAGTCTTGCGCAGGTCTTTAATATCAATGCGGTTACTGTCCCTAAAATTCAAACCAAACAATCAACAAGTTACTTATATGTTCACATTTATGCTAAAAGGTAGAATGTAATCCATGGGAGTGACATTTAAGTCTCCAGATGCAGGTGAATCAACACAATAAAAAGTGGACTTCTGTGACTTACAATATGAAATGAATAAGCAGGTCTGTGACCTCCTTTGCGGACATGGCGATATAACTGTCTGGTTCATTGAAGGTCCGGGCGTTCAGCTCGATGTGTCTTACTTCCCATATTAAAGCTGCAGCCCTCCTGCAAGATATCATTTATGGGCAACATCATTTCAGACGCATTCAAACAATAATCTCTGGGGTATAATTAGCCGTTATCAAGCACAAGCTACTTTAAACATCCTTCCGCTTTAACCCTTACAAGCCCTTCCGCAAATGTAAAGAAAACGGAACCCGCGGCTTTCAAAAGCTACTAACCTGTAAAAGCGGTTCAATAGTCTCATCCGAATCGTGCTGAGATCTGTAGGATAAGCCACCACCTTGCAATACGTTGGGTAGATGTTCAAGTCAACAGGGGCAGCAAAATACTTGGCAATTTCTGGGTGTAACGGAAACACAGCATTTAAAATAATTGTGCTTATTTTCTTGTTGTTACATGTTTGTTTCAGTTATTATTATTATTAAAGTCCAAAAAAACTGCATATATAATTATAATATATATATATTATATATAATCAAAGCCTTTGGAAGTGAGGACCATTCTTATAAAAGCAGTATTGTATTCATGGGGTCAAAATAAAAATTCTCACTTTCAATCACTAATCCATTACATTTGGTTCTCTTACCGAGGCTGAGTAGTTGATCAATACCACAAACAACCCGATCACATTCGCCATCTTGACCTCCATGGCCCCATTCGGCCTCTTGGGGACAGTATAGTAAGTTACTCATCTCTTCGGTGGTTACAGAAATACTAGTTCCCCGTATTTGAGGCTGCACAACTGGAAAAATTAGAGGCAAATGTTGAGTTACTTGCTAAGCTTTGCAACGACACACTAAACACTGCGTTTTGAAGGAAAGCAACCTCACAAAAATAAAGATTGTTGTAATCAAGTACAGAAGGAGTTTTGAGCACGTTCAGTTTGGAACTGGCTATGCATGCATCACCAAGGGCCAACCCTGGCAACTTTCAAGAAGTTTCGTATTAACTATTAATTATACAGGGCCAGCCGAGAATTGTATTTTTTTTATGGTAGCACAATTTATTTATTTGTTCTTTTAGCCCGCAGTGATTGAGGCTGAAAGAGAAAAAAAGGAGACTTACCATCGTCAGGTATAACATCCATATCCCATGGACTTAGCGTTTCAATTTCAGAGTTGTCCCATCTGGTGATAGTAGAGGACATAAGATTATCAGCACGTTCTTAAACTACTCAAATTACTCCCATCAACCATCCTATGGTCTGTACTAAAAATGTACCGGTACAAAAAAAACACATCCAACCTGCGACTTATTGTGAAAGAAAGTAGTATTAAATAGCAGGCAAGATATACGGTGTTTTCTTTCAGCACAACTTTAATTATATATTATAGAGATATATATACACACACACACACACACACACACATATACATAATTTATATAAAATCCTTTGTGGATTGGCATTTTAAACTCCCTGTGCGCTCTCATTCATACTTACTTCACAGTATATGATTGGAAAGGGCTGTCCGGGTAATCCTCGTGATACGCATCTTGACTTAACACCGTTCCAAACCACCAGACATCATCGATAACAGAACGAAATCTGTCCACTTGAAGGGGGAAAAAATATTTTGATGCCAATATAACCAACACCTAAGGGACCGACTGCCGACAAACATATTCGCATAACAAAATTAATTTATTAGTACCTGCAGCTTGTAGTTTTTGTTTACGGTTTTGAGAAAATGCTATGGTTTCACATTAAACTATTTAGTTGGTGAAAGAGTAACAAGCGCCTGTGACAAATCTTTCATCGTCTAACCTAAAGCTCGCGTCTTTCTACACAACCCATCTTAAAATACCCGACTCTACAATGGGCCAAATCACTACTGGAGGGACACAAAAGTGTACCTGATGCACGGGTAACATTTATGTAAATATTCAATGAAACATATGAGGCATCATCAAATATAAAAAGACATCAATCATTTATAAAAAAAAAAATATATAAAACTACGAGATTTTATTTGTAAAATAAGTCTTACGCCAAGTATTATAAAGACTTACAAGACTGCCAAAATCTTTTGCAGGCACGTTCGTAAAACTGGCGCAGAACAAGAAAGTCAATCACACCCGGCATGTCGTGATATCTACGAAGAACAGATTTTGCAGTGAAATCAAGTGAATAAACTTATATTTAATATACAAGTCAAGGAAAATAATCCACATAGGACGAAAAGAGCATGCGGGGGGGGGGGGGGCACCAGCATACCTAATGAAGAAGGCGTTATCTGTAAGGCTCCCCGTAGCAGGGTCCATCAGTGCAAGTTTTAGGTGGCACAGGGTTGGAGGACCAACTATATAATGGACCTCGATGATTTTAACCAGTTCTTGTTCCTAAAAGGGAAAAAAGGCAAGAACAACAAAACAGCAGAATGAATAACATCTTACGTGATTTGCGAGAGCTGTATAAAATACAAAGAAGCTAAAACTTCATGCTCTCAAAGCAAAAGAGGCTGAAGATTCATAGCGCTCACTCATGTGAAGGCAGAGAAGTTGAGTATTCAGTGGATAGTTGAGACATAAAAAAGGATTATATATATAAAAATAAATAAATAAATAATAATAATAATAATAATAATAATAATAAATACAAAAAAAAACAAAAAAACATTTTCTTACCCTGGGTGGCATTTCCTTCCATGGCTGAAGGAACGCGGAGTCTGAAATGGGGATGTTAAGGCTATCGGCAGCACTGAGGTATGCCTCGTATCCCTGGCGGAAGTAGACCACCTGGCAGGAAAAATATACATAAAACACTTTTATTTCTAACAAAGGATTATTTTTAAGAACGTGAAATACGTTCCAAAGCGGTCACATTTAAAAAGAGTCAAGTAACTAATGTCCAGAGGAACTTTAAAGTCTACCATTCACCGTACAGGCGCCAAAAACCAGAAAGTGTCACCTACGGCGCTAATCGTTTGGTTACTAAGATAGTTGGGGGAAATGTAAATCCACCTTAGACGTTGCTTCCGTTATCTCTATGCCGGCACAGATAATCGTAGCACGAGATTCTATCAATATGGCCGTCTGGAGTATGAGCTCTCGTGCGCACCTGCAATACTCCGAGCAGTACTCCGCATGTTATTCTATACAAGACAGGTCCACTTTTACAATATGTCATTAAGTCTTACCTCGTCTCCTATTTGGGGTACAAAGGGGGATCTGTGAGGCATGGTGTCTGTGATCCACAGTGGTGGGTGGTAAATTATTGGGATCTCGTCTTCACTTGATGAATCACTCCTACAATGGGAATTGATCAGATGGGATACAATTAGGGCTGCAACTAACGATTATTTTAATAATCGATTAGTTGGCCGATTATTTTTTCGATTAATCGATTAATCGGGTAAAAAAACAATATGCAAATTTTTTGTTTATTTAAAATAATTTAATGAACTGGATGTTAAAAAACAACTTAAAATTTACATTAACATTCTTATTTTGTTATGATGTAATAAAAAAACAATATTTTCAAAGTACAAAAACCCAAACACAATATTTATGAAACAAAATAACCCCAAACATTCTGAAAAGAGGTGGACTATTACTGTTCAAGAAACTTTGCACCCAGCACTTTGCCCCCGGCACTTTGCCCCAGCCCTGGCACTTTGCACCCAGAACTTTGCACCCAGCACTTTGCACTCAGCCCTGGCACTTTGCACCCAGCACTTTGCACTCAGCCCTGGCACTTTGCACCCAGAACTTTGCACCCAGCCCTGGCACTTTGCACCCAGCCCTGGCACTTTGCACCCAGCACTTTGCACCCGGCACTTTGCACCCAGCCCTGGCACTTTGCACCCAGCACTTTGCACCCAGCCCTGGCACTTTGCACCCAGAACTTTGCACCCAGCCCTGGCACTTTGCACCCAGCCCTGGCACTTTGCACTGTGCCCCTGCACCCAGTCTCCAACTCTGCCCTGCACCCAGCCCTGCCCCCACATTCTGCCCTGCCCCCACACTCACACCCTGCACCCACTCTGCTCTGCACCCACACTCACACTCTGCCCTGCACCCAGTCTCCAACTCTGCCCTGCACCCCCACCCCCACTCTGCCCTGCACCCAGTCTCCTGCCCTGCCCCCACACTCACACCCTGCCCTGCATCCCCACCCCCACCCTGCCCTGCACTCAGTCTCCTACCCTGGCCTGCCCCCCCCACCCCCACTCTGCCCTGCCCCCCCCACCCCCACTCTGCCCTGCATACCCTGAAACCCCACCCCCACGAACCGCTCTGTGCGAACGGAGCCACTCGCACAGAGCGAACCGCAACTAAAAGAAGGCGCGTGTAGCGGAAGCGGGGAACGCTCGCGGAGGTAAGTAAAAGGAGCCGAGTGCTCCAACAACGAATCGATCACTCGATTAATCGATAACGGAAATCGTCGACAACGATTTCCGTTATCGATTATTATCGATTTTATCGATTCGTTGTTTCAGCCCTAGATACAATTAGTACATATTGGCTTATCATATGCTGCAGCAACTGTATAATGAAGACAATGCATCACCTTCATGCGCTCCGGGGAGGCAACACTACCCAGAATGTTAACTCCTCTTATTACCCAGTTCTACAGCTTTCAAAATTTTGTGAATAGGGTAGAAATAGTTTGCGGGGGGGGGGGGTTAATATTGAAAATGGGGAGATACTGCTGAATCCTTTCATGCATTTGCAATAGAAACATTAATAGTTTAAAAGGAATAATGAGGTCTCTGATGCATTAAAGTGCATACGATGGCTGGACTCTCCCTTTAAAAATGTAAATTGTACTTAAACGGTCCAGTAAAGCCTTTGTGCATTCAGGATAAGGGCAACTCACATACAAAGCAATAACTAGGACACTTATTTCATAATGCTGTATATAGGTGTCATACGTGTTTAAGCACCATGGGAAATTCTATAATACACTACTACTTCCAACAAACCTGATTAAAGATTACAAAATAACATTAGTAAAAGTATTATTATGGCTCATCATACTACCTTGCGTTAGTTTCATTTGTGTGTTCCTCCTCCTCCGCCACTGACGGACTTGAGATGTTCCGTTGTTCATATAACTGTATAATTAAAAAAAAGGAAAAGAAATGTATGAAGGAAAGAACAAACATGATCTCATACATAAAAGGGGCAATAAATACTAAAGCATTCTTTACATTATCATTCAACTTACTGACATCAAATACAAACCACACGGTTGGAAACCTATGACTGATTTACCAGGCTTAAGGGAGGGCGAGTAGACCCAGCGGCACGGCACAAGCCAGACACCAGGATTAACTCAATGGCGGCACAAGAAAAACCCAAAGATCGAATTATTAAAAAGGGACAGAAGGTGTTTTCCTTCTAGGGCTGAAACAACGAATCGATAAAATCGATAATAATCGATAACGGAAATCGTTGTCGACGATTTCCGTTATCGATTAATCGAGTGATCGATTCGTTGTTGGAGCACTCGGCTCCTTTTACTTACCTCCGCGAGCGTTCCCCGCTTCCGCTACACGCGTCTTCTTTTAGTTGCGGTTCGCTCTGTGCGAGTGGCTCCGTTCGCACAGAGCGATTCGTGGGGGTGGGGTTTCAGGGGATGCAGGGCAGAGTGGGGGTGGGGGGGGCAGGGCAGAGTGGGGGTGGGGGGGGCAGGCCAGGGTAGGAGACTGAGTGCAGGGCAGGGTGGGGGTGGGGATGCAGGGCAGGGTGTGAGTGTGGGGGCAGGGCAGGAGACTGGGTGCAGGGCAGAGTTGGAGACTGGGTGCAGGGCAGAGTGTGAGTGTGGGTGCAGAGCAGAGTGGGTGCAGGGTGTGAGTGTGGGGGCAGGGCAGAATGTGGGGGCAGGGCTGGGTGCAGGGCAGAGTTGGAGACTGGGTGCAGGGGCACAGTGCAAAGTGCCAGGGCTGGGTGCAAAGTGCCAGGGCTGGGTGCAAAGTGCCAGGGCTGGGTGCAAAGTGCCAGGGCTGGGTGCAAAGTGCCAGGGCTGGGTGCAAAGTTCTGGGTGCAAAGTTCTGGGTGCAAAGTAGGGCTGAAACAACGAATCGATAAAATCGATAATAATCGATAACGGAAATCGTTGTCGACGATTTCCGTTATCGATTAATCGAGTGATCGATTCGTTGTTGGAGCACTCGGCTCCTTTTACTTACCTCCGCGAGCGTTCCCCGCTTCCGCTACACGCGCCTTCTTTTAGTTGCGGTTCGCTCTGTGCGAGTGGCTCCGTTCGCACAGAGCGATTCGTGGGGGTGGGGTTTCAGGGGATGCAGGGCAGAGTGGGGGTGGGGGGGCAGGGCAGAGTGGGGGTGGGGGGGGGCAGGCCAGGGTAGGAGACTGAGTGCAGGGCAGGGTGGGGGTGGGGATGCAGGGCAGGGTGTGAGTGTGGGGGCAGGGCAGGAGACTGGGTGCAGGGCAGAGTGGGGGTGGGGGTGCAGGGCAGAGTTGGAGACTGGGTGCAGGGCAGAGTGTGAGTGTGGGTGCAGAGCAGAGTGGGTGCAGGGTGTGAGTGTGGGGGCAGGGCAGAATGTGGGGGCAGGGCTGGGTGCAGGGCAGAGTTGGAGACTGGGTGCAGGGGCACAGTGCAAAGTGCCAGGGCTGGGTGCAAAGTGCCAGGGCTGGGTGCAAAGTGCCAGGGCTGGGTGCAAAGTGCCAGGGCTGGGTGCAAAGTGCCAGGGCTGGGTGCAAAGTTCTGGGTGCAAAGTGCTGGGTGCAAAGTGCCAGGGCTGGGTGCAAAGTGCCAGGGCTGGGTGCAAAGTGCCAGGGCTGGGTGCAAAGTTCTGGGTGCAAAGTGCCGGGTGCAAAGTGCTGGGTGCAAAGTGCCAGGGCTGGGTGCAAAGTTCTGGGTGCAAAGTGCCAGGGCTGAGTGCAAAGTGCTGGGTGCAAAGTTCTGGGTGCAAAGTGCCAGGGCTGGGGCAAAGTGCCGGGTGCAAAGTGCCAGGGGTGGGGCAAAGTGCTGGGTGCAAAGTGCCAGGGCTGGGTGCAAAGTGCCGGGTGCAAAGTGCTGGGTGCAAAGTTTCTTGAACAGTAATAGTCCACCTCTTTTCAGAATGTTTGGGGTTATTTTGTTTCATAAATATTGTGTTTGGGTTTTTGTACTTTGAAAATATTGTTTTTTTATTACATCATAACAAAATAAGAATGTTAATGTAAATTTTAAGTTGTTTTTTAACATCCAGTTCATTAAATTATTTTAAATAAACAAAAAATTTGCATATTGTTTTTTTTATCCGATTAATCGAAAAAAATAATCGGCCAACTAATCGATTATTAAAATAATCGTTAGTTGCAGCCCTATTTCCTTCATTCTTCACAAGCCAGGCCCAGCTATAATCAAGCTGAAGAAAACCTTAATACGAGAGAAAGAGTTTTGTTCTTTTTCCATTGTTTTTCCCCCCAGCAGAGTATACGGAATATATGAATACATCCCAATGGAACATCCCAATGGAAGTGTCTAAAGCTCCGTTGTAATTGATATTTTACTCGTCATTGCGTATAACAAACAGCAAAACGATGCATGCGATGTTTCCAGTAAGACACTTGCCTCATCCTCACTGCTAACGTTGTCGCTGGAGTAGACATTAATGTCCATTCGCGAGTCGTTGCAGGCCATGGGTTTTGCATAAACTCTTTTGTTGTAGCCATTGCAATCATTCTAATAAATAAAATAAAAATAAAAGACTAGTTAGAAGAAACCCTATCCTGATAAACTACTGTAACCCTAAGTGCTACTAATCATACCAGCAATGGTTAGCTGCTAATATAATTCAAAAATAAACATAAAAGATTTGTATTTTCTTTCAAAAATAATATTTTGATTGGCCTAATTCTGGTTATATGTATATATCTGGCATGCTCAGATTAACCTTCGTCTCTGCAATAAAAGCCAACGGGCTGAAAGAAAGATCGACTATAACTGGTATAAATGTTTTCATTCTTACCTTATCAGGTGTTAGATGTTTTTCAAATTCCACTCTCTCATGGTCTCCTTTGGCAGTTCTGTATTGCTCCTGCTTTCTGTAATGGACATAGGCATATATTTTTTAGAAAATGTATGACATTTAAATGCATTCACAAATGAAGCAGAAGGTAAACAATTCACCTGCATTGAAAAGAGCTTGGGGGAGTAGGGAAAAGGGCCACAATGGGAATTTAAAGGGACCTCTCAATACAAAATCTAATATATTATCATTAAATCTGTAAGCCACCTTTGGATTTGTAGTTGCTGCCATTCCTTTAAAAAGTGTATTTGGTCGGGGATCTTTTTGTAAGAAACAAATCAGAAAGAACCCCATTAGGCACTAAAAGATATCGTACTTGTATTCCGCGCTGGGTAAAGCTGGTGTTACAACGCGATTTTTCCAAGCAAACTGCTCCGGCACAGGGGAACTCCTAGACCCTAAAAAAGCAGAAGGATCCCACAGAAAGTTAAAATTCTGAATACACGCTTTTATTTCTCAGAGCGAAATGTATTTACGTGCAGCAGGACATAACAAACCTCTTTGCTGTAGCTCTGTCTGGTTATTTTCATTGTGTATCAGCTGATCGACGACTTGTTCCGCTATCTCCCCAGAGCCTTCACAGAATAAAACAAAATAAAGTAAAAAAAAACCAAAAAAAAAACCCCCCACATTTAGACTACGAAAAGAAAGCATTTAGACACGGCTTAGCTGCAGACACAAGGCCCGGTTCTATAAAGTAGTCTTACTACACCGAGCCTTGTGTCTGCAGCTAAGCCGTGTCTAAATGCCCATGCTGGAAAACACCAACTACACACCACAGAAAACCACCCGTGTATTACTCTAATCTTTTTTTAAAGGTGTTGTTCCACTATGGGTGCCTGATTCTCACGTGAGCGACAATAACATCTTCTACAAAGCAAGAATTAAAGACAAGACAACTTTACATGATTAAATAAATATTTCTAATAGAGTTTCGGACATTCAGCAGTAAAAAAAAAAAGCTACCTTCCTGATGATGATGATTACTAGTTATCGTTAAGGTTAAACAGAAGTCACAATCCTTACGTGTTTCTACATATCCCATCAAGGGGACCAAATGCTCCTCTACACAGTTTTCCCGGCCAGGTACCAGGCGCTGAAGTGACGGTGAGTAGGGATTTCCATCCAGATCCACAAGGAATGGTGGTGGCATAAGATGGGGAGCCAGCTGGGTCTGCTCATCGAGGACAAAGTTCCTGTCGTCTTGACATAGTGGGCGATAGTCGGTATGAAAAAACATTTGATCCGGAACCTGTGATAAGAAAAAAGCGTTCATCTGTTTACTGTAGAATAAACTATTGGAGTTATCTACAAAAATAACACGTGATCATTCTGAATCACCTGCTTTCTTTAAACCCTGTGTGCCTTTAAACCCTGATATTGAATACAAAAACACACTACCTTTGCGTATGGTGAATTGCAACCAAAGGCAAAAAACAGGACGCGTCCATGCGAGTCCCCACCGGCTAAGTATTGTCCATCAGGAGAAAATTTACAATCTAATATGGCTCCGAAGCTTTCGTCTTCGTCTTGAATCTAAAAATAAGATGTAGGGTTAAAAGGTTAACACGTCGTTATAGTATATTTTAATTTTGTTTGCTAATGGGGGGGGGCAAAGAATAATGCTAGCGAATCCGAATTTAATATGTTTAAGAGCATTAGCTAAACCGTGAATATTCAAAAAAAAAAAAATACAAAGCAAAAAGTTTTTTTTTTTTTTTAAATGTCTGAACTTTTTTTGTTTTGGCCAAAAAAAAAAAAAACAAGAAAAATTATGAGTTGTCTTGAAAAGCAATAGGCCCTTAAAAGGTTCTTACCTCGTTAAAGTAGCGTTTCACCGTCACGCCCTTTTCAATGTCCCATAAAAACACGTTTCCGTCATGCCCAGCTGATAACAAAATACGTTCATCATTCGGATGAGGCTCCAGCACATAAACATCATTTTCGTGACCCTGGCAAAAATTGGAAAATAAAAATCATAAATTGGTGCAATTTTTTTAATTGTGATTCTCAACAGCCTAGCATTTTTAGCGCTAATAAATTAGAAAATAAAAATATAAAGCAAAATAAAAAGCAAATATATATATATATATATATATATACATACACACACACACCCCATTAGCACGTGCCAAACAAAACATTTTCGTCTTGTTTTTGAAATGTCTGGCGTACACATCATACTCCGCTGCCACAAACTCCATCACACTCCATACATTACTATCGTTAAAAATGATTCTGTATTAACATATTTTCCTATGCATAAGCGCAAACACATAGGAGTCAGTTGTTATTATCCATGGCAGCAGATACTAAGGGCAACAAAAAATGAACTGTTTAGTTAGAAAGTATCAGATCCGCGGGTTTAAGTTAATTATGTTGTGACGTAAAATCCCACTGGGGTGAATGTAGAAGAAAAAGGTATTGTAGGCACATTAAATATCCAGAAACATCTCTTTCCCACCCAGACTTCTGAAGATGCACGCAGGTAAATTCACAAAGTCTACCCGCACGCAATTTGTTGGGCTTTAACTTCAACAGCGATGTACATCCAACTTACGGTCAAAACGTGAAGCAGGTTTCCGTTCAGCGAATCCCAAACCTTCAAAAAATGAGCGCTCGTGGCTGCGATGATCATACTATCTGAGCAAGTCCAGGCGAGCGTTAAAACCTTTTGCTTCATAAGCCTGTCCTCTTCGCATCTGGAAGTGGTGGGGCAAAAAGGTAAAACATTAATTGACTCGATCACAAGAGGCCCAATTAAAAAAAAATACAATAAAAAGCGTCTCTAGAATCATCAGATTATTAGCTGCAGGAAACAGAACCAGCAACAACAGCTACATCAATGAAAATGTTGCAAATACGTTTGGGTTACCTTTCACCGAGGCTTTCTATCATATCCAGAACAATGCTGCTCCATCCGTGTTTGTCTCGCTTCCAGATCCATGCTGTTCCATCAGAGCTGCCACTTACAAACCTTAAAAAGGGAAATATTCCAAAAATATAAATTTATATGTTTTCATTTCTTTAATAAACATTTTACCCCCAGAGTATACTAAAAGAAAGCGTGCATACTCACCTCGCTCCATGGTTTGAGAATTGGATGGTGTCAACAACATCCTACAAAAAAAACCAAACATATATTTAAATAACCAGCATAAAATCTAAAAATATCAAAGTGTGTTTTTTTTTTTTAAATCGTTTTTATTGACATCTGTTGACCAAAACAAAGCATGTCGTACAACACATGAAGAGACGCAGGAGACAATGTCCAGCAGGGTTACATCAGCAAATCATGGCGAAGCAAACAAATGTCTCAGTAAAACAGAGGAGCCGGGTACAACCGGCAGGCATAAGTCACTTCAATCCCGACATGAGAGACGTATCAGACAGAGCAAATCACAGATGCGGTTTTCACGTTTTTATACATAGAAATCAAAACAAAAGAAATAAAAGAAATGCGAGCCGGGAGCAGTAAATAAAAAGAGATGAGAAGAGAGAGGAAAGGGAGGAGAATTATAAGAGAACAGAAAAGAAAGGAAGCAGAGAGGAAAAAGGGGGGACACGAGAGAAGGGGGGAGCAAGGAGGAGTCGCGCCGAACTCCCAGGGTGACCTGATGGGAGCTAAAGATGTAGCAGAGGCAACACCTGGTCCTTGTCAGCAAACGCCGTGAGCCATGGGTCCCAAATCGCCTCAAACCTGCGCATAGTGTCGTGAAGTTTCGCCGTGATCTTTTCCATAGTGATCATGTGCCATATATTGGAGTCGATTTCTCCCACCGTGGGAGGGCGCCCCTTCCACCTGCGGGCTACTGCTTGTTTGACAGCCGCACAAATTCTATGTATCAGACTGTGGTTATGTGGAGAAAGATCTGGAACGTCCACATCCATCACCAGCAGCGCTACTTCAGGAGATTCCGGAATAGGGGAGTGTAAGGCCTGAGACAGCCGCTGAAAACATTGGTGCCAGAGCGGCGCTATAAATTGACACGACCACCACGCATGAATATAAGAGCCCGTCACCCCACATCCACGAAAGCACCGACGATCACCCCCAGGGCCCATGTGAGATAGCTTCGCGGGCGTGAGGTACCACCGTGCTACCACTTTGTAGAGACGTTCTTTGACCATAGTGTTGATGGTAATTTTATGCATAGACTCAGCAGCATCGTCCCAAGCCTCGTCCGAGAACTCTCTGTGCAGATCCTGATGCCAACTCTGCCTATACGTAGGGGAAGAGCCAAATTTAACGGCCAAGAAATGGTCGTAATGGGAGGAAATGGAGTGGTGTAGACGCTTACGCACTAAAAATCTCCGTTCAAACAGTGTCTGGTCACCCACGTACCCCCGCTCAAGTAAGGACAGCATAAAGTGTCGGAGTTGTAAGTAGCGGAACAATTCCCGGGGCGGGATGTGTTTGGTGTCACGTAGGGTCTGGTACGAAATCACCCTGCCTTGGCGTATCAACTGGCCCGCTCTACCAAGTCCCGCTGCTATCCACCAGGCGAATTTAGCTGGTGTAAGTCCCTCTGGAAAGGCTGGATTATGTATTATGGGGGTCAAGGAAGACGAGCGTTCTGTAAGACGTAGTTTGTGCTTATATGTGGACCATATGCGGTAAGATGCTTTCATGGTCACGAGGGCGTTTGAGTTCTGGAAGTCCAAAGTGTCAGTCCAGAGAATCAGCTGCAGTTGATGGTGTGAAAGGCAACCGCGTTCAATATCCACCCACGGCAAGACTCCCTCAGGAAAGGACCAGGCTTCCAACTGGGAAACCCTTGCAGCTAAATAGTAGAGGTAAAGATGCGGTACAGCCAGGCCCCCTTGCACTTGGGCATGTACAACGACCTCCTCTGGACACGCGCTCGCTTGGAATTCCAGATAAAGGTGAGTATATGTGATTGGAAAGTGTCAATATCCGATTTCTTAATTGGCACAGGAAGAGCACGGAACAGATAGAGCAGTCGAGACAAAGTGTTCATCTTTATGGCGTAAATGCGGCCCAGCCAGGAGATGGGATATTGGGACCACTGCGCTAGTTCTTTACGGAGCGTAGACAGAAGAGGAGGATAATTAGATTGATACAAAGTAGACGGGTCATTCGTAATGTTGATACCCAAATACCGGATATGAGACTGTCGCCACACAAACTTAAAAGCAGCCCCAATCCTCCGGACTAGGTCGTCTGACAAAGTAACATTCAACGCTTCACATTTGGCATCATTGATTTTGTAGCCGGAGATCTGGGAGAATTCACTGAGTTGAGAATAAAGGTTAGGAAGAGAGATCAAAGGATTCGTTAAGGTGAGAAGAATGTCATCCGCGAATAAACTTAATTTATATTGGCGGCCGTGAGCAATTATGCCGGTGATATCGGGATTGTTTCGTATAGCGACAGCGAATGGCTCCAGGCAGAGTGCGAACAACAATGGCGAGAGCGGGCACCCCTGCCGGGTACCGTTGCGGATCGCAAAGGGCAACGACTCATGACCCATTAAAGCCACAGATGCTCGCGGATCCCCATAAAGAGCACGAACTCCATTCAAGAACCGGCCGTCAAATCCAAATTTGGCTAAAACTTCCCACATGTACCTCCAATCAATGCGGTCAAACGCCTTTTCGGCGTCCAGAGCTAATAACATGGCAGGTTGACCGGTCGATTTAGCTAAGTCAATCAGATTGACCGTGCGCCGAATGTTATCGGGGGCTTCCCTCTGTGGGATGAAACCAACTTGATCAGGGTGGATGATGGTCGAAATGACAGCACTGAGGCGTGAGGCGAGAAGCTTAGCATACAATTTGATGTCAGCGTTGATGAGGGATATCGGTCTGTAACTGCCACAGTTAGAAGGATCTTTCCCACCTTTATGAATGACTATAATCCTGGCAGCCAGCAATTCGGGCGTAAGGGAGCCCCCATCTAGTAGTGCATTAAAGAGCGGCAACAAACGCGGAATCAAGATCTGTTGGAATTTTTTGTAATACGTGCCTGGTAGACCATCCGGACCCGGCGCTTTGGATGCTTTAAGGGAAGATAAGGCAGCCTTAAGGTCGGCCTCCGTAAAGGGCAAACTCAGGGAAGCGACGTGGGACGCTGACAGTTTCGGGAGCGACAACGAGTCTAGGAAGCGCAAGATATGTTCGGAGCCTGCGTGGTTTCTAGGAGCCTTGTTGCCGTCATAAAGGGATTTATAATAAGAGGCGAATTGTTCCGCTATATCCGCTGGGTTCACCCATGTCTTATGATTAGCATCAATGATCTTGGCTATGTTTTGCGTTTTACGTTGTGCTCTCAACCGTCTCGCCAACATTGTATCTGGCTTGTTGGCTTTAGCAAAAAATTTCTGTTTCGTTAGATTCAATGAATGCAAGACCTCCTGGCTGAGCAACAAATTCAATTCACCTCTGGTGCGTATAATAGACTGTAGGGTCGAGGCATCCAACGTGCGCTTATGATGCGCTTCCAGGTCGGTAAGTGTAGTTGTGAGAGCGTTGATGGCAGCCTGATGGAGTCGTTTACGTCTGGCTGCAATTCGAAGGAAGGAGCCGCGAATGTAAGCCTTATGAGCCAACCAAATCGTTTGCGGGCTCACGTCAGGGGTGTCGTTCAGAGAAAAGTACTCTGTGAGGTCTCTGTTAACTTCAGCAACAAGCGATGGGTCCGTCATCAAAAATTCATCCAGCCTCCAGTGTCTTGCAGTAGGAGTCCGGGGAGACAAAACGATGGAGCATTCCACCGCACCGTGATCTGACCAGGAGATAGGGTGGATTCGCGCCGAGAAAGCAGAGGGAATCATATGTTGACTCAAAAATATATAGTCTATACGCGAATAGGAGCAGTGAGGATGGGAGTAAAACGAGTAGTCCAACTCTTTGGGATAACGCAATCTCCAAGCATCAGTCAGAGCTGTCGTCTTCACAAAGTCCCGGAGATATTTTGTATTCTGCGGAGTGTGCCGTAACGGGGTGCCCCCTTTCCTATCCAGGTACGGGTCCCAGATCGCATTAAAATCGCCTCCCACTATAATCTGCTGTGAGCGGTAAGGTAAGAGGAGGTCAGTGAGAAGGGAGTAAAATGATACAGCGTGAGTGGAGGGCGCGTAGACATTGAGAAGTACTATCGGAATGTTGCGGAGAGTCCCAGTAAGAAGTAGATATCTGCCCCATTTATCTGATTTCGAGGTGTGAAGCTGAAATCCCAGGGAAGACCTTAGGAAGATGCTAACCCCGTTTTTCTTTTGTCGCGGATGAGCTGCGTGGAAGTGTACATTATAATTGCGATGCCAGTAGGTAGGTATATGAGTCTTGTGCAGATGCGTCTCTTGCAACATAACCACGTCACAATGAAGCTTTTGGTAGTACCGCATGGCCATCCGTCGCTTTTGAGGCGTATTAAGACCCCTAACATTGTGTGTAATTATTTTGAGATCGCCAGCCATGAGATCCGGTGGAGAAAGAAGCCATTTAACGCGAAGGGAGGCGTAGGCGACAAGGGTGGGTCGAAGGGACCAGAATAGCATGACCCCCGTATAGAGACGGGAAAAAAAAGAGAAGAAAAGAAGAAAGGACAGACGAGAGGAACGACGAGTGAATAAAAGAAAAAAACAAATGCAAAAAAAAACATTCTCAAACTTCGTAACCAGTGAGGTGGGCTACTGCACTGACACTGTGGAGGCCCCATCTCGACAGGAGGTCGAAAGGCCTGTTGGACAGGCAGTAGATAGACCCTAACGGTCAGGTGAAATGGGGATGTAACCTTCAGCAACCAAAACGGCCTCCACAGCCTCAATGGAAAATAATGTTAAACTACCCACATAGGGAGCAGATCAGAGGGATCGAGTTAACGAAAACATGTAAACATGTAAACATGTAGGGGAACCAACCATAGGCACCTTGGTGACACAGCGCGGAGCCAAACAATGGTAACACAACGCTAAATGTGGCGTGGTAGGTAAACCGCGCCAGAATGCCATAATCAAACAATAAAAAAAAAGAACCTAAAAGAAAAACCAGGACTTAGCTGGTCCATACGTAATAAGTGTGAACGGGTGACCGGGTGACCGGGTGCTCGAAGCAGAAGAAGTCCCCAAAAAAGGTCCAATGCGGCGGGTGGGATGGACATCTAGGCCCCAGAAGGAACCACCGCTCCACACGAACGGGGACAGCAGCCATGGCAAACGTAGCGGCCCATCTGATGCGGCGCGGAAAGCAGAGGTAGAGCAGCAAACGAAGGCACACGGAGTGTCGAAGGCGCGCGCCGGTGACAGTCGGTCGGAGCACCGTCAGCGATGGGAGGTAGGTGCAGTGGATCCGGGCGACGCATCTGCGGAGCGCGGTGCGGTGTCATCAGTCATCCGGCGCCGGGGAATGTCGGTCCATGCGTCCGCGGGGTGCAAGCCGGGCTCCATCCTATTCCGTTTGCGGCCCAGGGACAACGGTGGAACATCCAATTCCATCAGTAAGTCTTCAGCCTCGGTGAGAGATTTGATGGTATAGCTCCTATCCCCGACAGAGGCCTGGAGTGCGAATGGAAATCTCCAACGGTACCTGACATTATGGGCCCGGAGGTGATCTGTCAAGGGTTTAAGGGCTTTACGTCGCTGGAGAGTCCTAGGAGCCAGGTCCGAATAAACTTGGACCTCCTTGTTGTCTAGCGATAGAGTGAGTGTCCGGGCAGCCTTCATGACGCTCTCTTTGAGAGAATAGTCGGTTAGCTTGACTATAATGTCCCTCGGTCTCTCATCAGTCTTTGGCCTCAATTTCAGGGCCCTATGCACGCGATCAATCAGGACCCGATCCGGCGGAGTATCAGGCAACAATTGAGGGAGGAGACCGTGCAACACCTGCGTCAAATCAAGGTATGTCTCCGGTACCCCGCGAAGGCGGAAATTCGCCCTCCTCGACCTGTTTTCCAGGTCCTCTTGAGCATCCTGCAAGGATTGTACCTCCGTGTGGAGGGAGACGATGTCCTCAGCCATCTTGCCATGAGCACGTTGCAGGGAGGCCTGAGCTCGTTCTAAAGTGTCCGTCCGCGTCCCAATCTCGGTGATGTCCCTCTTCAATTCTCGCAGTTCCGTGCGGATATGATCCATCAAATCGTGCTTGACCGAGAGGACAAGGGATTCGACGTCATCGATATCTTGCCTGGTGCAAGCTGTCGCTGTCGCCATGTCGCGCGGTAGGCCCAACGGCTCGGGCTGAGGCAGCGCGGGAAGCTCAGGAGAAGCCGATTTTCGATGGAAGATATCTGGGACCGTCGACTTCTTAGTGGACTTACGCGGTCCCCCGGGCATGCTGCAGAAGATCCCCGCGATTCGGAACGGCAGGGGGTAGAATAAAGGCTAATAATAGTAGCTTATGTAGAGGCTTTGTGGAGGAGAAAAGGCACTACGCGGCCATCTTGGTTCACGTCCAGCCACGCCCCCCCATCAAAGTGTGTTTTTATTCAGCCATTGGTAGCTAATAGTTGGATATCAGATACATAAAGTAGAACGATTCCAACAGATTATCCATACTTACCGAGTGACCTTCGAGCTCTGTGATCTTCTCGGGAGCTTCGGAACCAAAATAGTAAACTCTAATGGCGTGATCGCTTCCGCCAGCAGCCAGGAACATACCCCCTAGAGAAGGAAAAAACATTCATATACAGTCATGTGAAAAACAAAGCACACGCTCTTTGAATTCAACAAAAATAATGCCGAAATGGAGAAAAACATGAACATTTTAATTATTGGTCCTGCTAAGGAACAGATGATTGTTTGTCGCAAAAGTGTAGACCACCTATCAGGTATAGCGGCCCGATTTTGCCCACGTGGTTACTTACCAGAGCTGCAGGAGCAGCAAAGGATTTGGGCTCCTGGTCCAGATCTTTCAATAAATTTCAAAGGATGCGGACTGGATTGGGGAGGGATAAGAGTTATATTAGGTTTCTTAATAATAATAATAATAATAATAATAATAATAATAAAAAAAAAAGAAAGGAAGAAAAAAAATTACATACTTGAACTGTAAACTGTTGACATCCCACTGCCAAAGGCAAATTGTTGCATCGCCCCCGGCTGACACCAGGTATCTGACTGAGCCTTTCACCAAGGGGCTGAACTAAAAAAAAAAATTTAGAGGAATTAGATATAATCTATCGAATGTGTCAAAATCATAAAACAAATATTTAATCATGTAAACTTTGGCCTCTATTTTTTGCCAGGATAACTTAATTGTCAAATACCACAAAAACAGTCATGGATAGCAGGTTGCCATATAAACTGAAAAGTGTTTGTGGTTACATATTCAGAGAGACCGGAAAAGGTTTATTCATTGAACATGCAAACAACGCTTTGTTCAGGCGGACCAGCACGTTGATCAAGTATAATTAAGACAAACAACGAAACATCAAATTATAATAAAGTTAATAAGGACATACTTAAGCAAGTTATAAATACTTTATCGGAAAGGTAGGTAAAAGGGATAGGAAATCTACCACTGTATTCACGATTTCTATTCATTGACAGCACATATACACCCTAACATCAAACCCCATTGGTTGAAATAACCTTTCATTTATTGGCCCGTTTCTCCATACCTAGCTACTTTATCCACCCCCAGGAATATTTAATATACTGAGCCCTGACTTTGCACCATAGTCCATATGTCGAGTATCCCAAATGTAAAGAACAGGCAGTCAGGAAGTCCTGTATTCTAATGATATTAATAAATAAAGCTATACTTACGATAAGTGCATTTATAGAAGCTGAATGACCCTGAAGTACAGCGACCGGGGAGCAAGTCCTGAGGGACCAAACTCTGATGATGTTTTCGCAGCTGGTTGATGCGATGAGGGTGTTCTCGTAGTTTACAGCAATCTCAGAGATTTCAGCAGAATGTCCCCTTAAAGTCGCAATGAGGCGTCCGTCCGTTGCCGACCAGATCTTCAGCAGGTAGTCATCGGAACCCTAGGACAAATTGGGACACTCAGGAAACGCAAGCGATTATCTTAATACATTAATTCTATAAGCCTAGTAGCAGCGAGATCAGATCAGAGAAGACCTGCAGAATTCATACGACGATTCTTGTTAATTATTACTACAATCATTTTACTAATGTGTTTGTATATTTATTCCTTGAGCTGTAGCATCTCTGTCCGCTTACTTCAAATTAGAAAGTACATTAAAAATCCTGATGTATTTAAATATGCGTTGATTGTGCTTTGAAATTAAACATTTATGAGCCCCCCCCATCATTAAACTTGTAGTTCTCGGTGTACTCACGGTGATAATTCGTCTTCCGGTGCGGTCAAACGCAACGCAGTACACGGCAGAGACGTGCCCGAGAATCTTCTTCTGCATCGCCAGACGGTTGTACATGCTCACAGGAACGGCGGCATTGAAGTTGAGAGCGCCGGTTAAGTGTTTGCTGCGATGTACCTCCTCTGTAAACACGCAACATGAGAATGTTCAGATTACATCGATAAACACGAGCGCCCAAAACGAACAGAATTACAGCGCCGTACATACCAACGTTTGGCGGACATTTGATATTAAGAGGCATCTTGAAGGATTTTCCTCCACGAAGAGCGGCCAGCTTACGGCTGTTCCACTGACTGTTCCAGTGAACTATATATATTAAAAAAAGGGCATTTTAGCAGAACTTTAAATATCACAGCAAGCACCAGGAAACAAAGTATCTTTAAAACATCCTTCTGATCATTTGGAGATATGAAAATTGACTGGTTCCCCATGTACGCACTGAGCACTTACCAAAATACACTTTTAGGCAATGGTTCAATGGCAATGGGGGAAAAAAGCCACATTTTGGCATAAGCCCACGTTCTGAGATTTCCCTGTATAAACCTTTGCATGAGGTTTTAAGTTAAAAAAAAAAAAAAAAAAAACACTTGAAGGGAAAAAAAATGGCACTCTGAAGACAAACAGAGCGATAAAGAATTCTAGCACCGTGCAAGTTATCCAACATGAAGCATTTATTGAACCGTTTGGATATTAACATATTAGATTATGGGGGAAAAAGGTTAGTTTATAGCCGGGATTCCGTGTATAAGCTGCTTATTAAACGCCATGACCTACCATCTTTGGTGCGCAGAGCCGACTGCTTTCCAACACCAAGGAAAGAGCTGGTTTTTGGCAGGTTTGATGGAATCTCCTTGTCGAGGACAGATGTTAGATGTTGGCACATGTTCAGGAGATGGTTTGGCGCCAAACAGTCATTGATGGTAATCTGGTAAAGCAAATAAAAGTCATTCATCAGAAATCGATCGGCCAGAAGCGCCGTAAAGCAATGACTTCCAGATCGATATCAATTCTTCTTGCCTTCAGACCGACAGAAAACTTACCATCTCGTCAAAGGTTCGCTCGTGTTCATTACCGAGCCAATCAGCTCTCTTGGGTAGAAGCTAGAATACAAACAGGTGTATTATTTGCACGGCCGGCAAGACGACAAACTTTGCTAACCTTCGGGGTATATAACGATACAATTAAAACATCAAGAGGTCTAACTTTTACTTAAATGCTCATTGAGTAAAATATGAACAGAAACTCAAATCCAGGAGCAATGATCTCCACAACTTTGTGAAATATAATGTGTCTAAAAAATAGGGGAAATTTTTGCTCAAAAAAATAATTAAAGAAAAAAAAAATATATATATATACTGATTGAAAGTCTAATAAATAGACTGAAACGTTGATTAGAAAACTGCAGTTTCTTGAGTGATTATTTAAAGAAGTCCCTGGAGTGCCGGTAACTATTTTTGGATGTTATATATATATATATATATATATATATATATATTATATACTCATTTAAAAATAAAATAAAAATATATATATATAAAAAAATAAAATTAATAAATAATAAATCACAACCACCCTAGGCTTCCCATAGTCACAATTTCCGGTTTAGGAGCAAAAATGATTATATATAACGCTTCCCTTGCTCCACAGGCATAATGTTTTTTTTATTACTAAAATCATTCTTATTTAGTAGAAAAACATTGTTGTCATTGTTTTCATGTGGCATTATAAATTAAAAATGTCCCCCGCTTATAAAAAACAAAAAACGGGACATGCATTTAAAATGGAAGCGCTATGATGTAAGGTTACGCTCCATATCAAATTTATTACATGATCCTCCTTGAAAAGCTCTATATTTTCCTTTAAATTACCCAGGAGCTACTGTACTTTATCGGGGGTTTTAAGTGAAATATAGAATAGTTACCTTTTTGTCACTAATCTCCTGTATAAGCACCTACACGAAAAACATTAAAAACAGAAAATAACATTGTTAAAAATGCACATTTCCAGCAGCTAATCGGCCAATTATTCTGCAGATCATCGCGTTTATTAGATGTGATTTTGTAAATTAAAAAAAATAAAAAAAATGTTGGTGTTTGATTTTGTGAATGGCAGAAATGGTGTCTGCTTCGTCTCAGGTGAGAAACCTACTTTAACATACGCGAACCTAGAAACATGCGCAGGTTTTAGAACCTGTAAAAGTACAGAGTAAATAAGTCGAACAAGCTGAATAAGACAAAAATCAAAAGCTTACAATCTAACAGACTGCTCCCTTTGGGTCAGAATTATGCATTTACACATGTGAACAGGTATTACTCACCTGTGCCGATTTTTGGCATGGTCCATTTGAAAGATATCTCGCGATGAGGAATAACAGCTCTAAAAGGGGTTAAAAGGAGAAAAAACAGGTCTCAGCAAAACTGGAAGAGACTGCAAAAAATACCCCAAAACACACGGCTGGCGGCAGTCCACGCGCATTCTAATAATCTATATTTTAATAAACAGGAACATCTGCCTTCCCTGACTACAGCATAACGAAATAACATCGGGAAGCAACGCTGAATATACATATAAATATATATGTAAATAAATTATATAAGCACATATCTATATATATATAATATACTGGCATCCACACAGACAGGCATTAGCGAATGCACAGTGGAACAAAATGACAGCACAACTATAAAAGACATTAGAAACATACTCTGAAGCACCGTATGTAGCGTATCAGTGCGATTTATTATCAGCTACTCTGATCCAGAACATAAACAGTAATAAATGGTAATAAGTTTATTCATAAATATATATACATAGACAGTGCTGCCGGCAGAAACATACATAATGAGGCCAGCGTGCGGGGGGGGTGCGCACCGAGTGGCAGGGTGGTGGTGGTAGTAGTCAGGCACCTTTGCTGGGGCCCCCGAGTGGCAGTGGCAGTCAGGCACCTTTGCTGTCCCCCAACCGTGTGGGGGGGGGGGGGGTGTCGAGTGGCAGTCAGCTGTGGGGGGGCAGTGTCAGTCAGTCAGCCAGCCAGTCAGTCAGTCAGCTGGGGGGGGGGGGGGGGCGAGTGCCAGTTAAGCTGCTGTTGTGACCCTAAGCTCTGAGGGTGAGTGTGTCACTCATTGAGTCAGCCTGCCCCAATTTATCTAATTACCACTTTCTGGCAGCTCCAGGGGTCTTCCAGCTCCAACCAGGGACTGTCTCGTGTCCGGGGGACGGCTGGGTCCCGGCTGTTCTGCCATGCCGGCCGGGATTGGACAGCAGGCGTACCGCCCTCCTCGCGTCCACACACAGAGCTCAGGCTCCACCCCTTCCTCTGAGCTCTCCTGCAATAGTGGGTTTACAGATTAAGTTGTCCGCAGAGGCAGCGAATGCGATCTGTAGATCTGCCTGTAACGGAAATCGCTAACGGTTTTCTGCAGTTTTAGCGCCCCCTCCTGGTGTGTGACAGAGGAATCTTAGCAACGTATTTTGTTCGCGTTGTGCGTAGTAGTTATGCTTGAAAAAAAAAAAAAAAAAAAGATTTTACAACTGCACGAATTAACGCGTGTATTTTACCCCTGTCAACCCTCGTGTGGAAGGGGCCATGTCACGGAGGGTCACGCGTGTATCAATTTTATCTTTAACATCTATATTGCAAATCTACAGATTGTACGGGTGGGGGGACGGATTGGAGGTCCTGAAGAGGCATTGGGGTTTTTGTGAGGTGTGTGGGGGGATGAGTGACAGGCGCTCAATTTAACCCCTTAAGGGCCATGCTGTTTTTGTTTTTATTTTTTGTACTTTTTCGTGTTTAGCTGTGGTTTTCGTCCCCCCCCCTCCCCATTTAGTGTACCCACACAAATAATATATAGATTTTTTCCAGGATTATCAAGAACTTTTTTATCATATCATCTAATTCCCTATAAAAAAAAATGACAAATAATGGAAAAGCTAATTAAAAAACCCCTGCTAAATAAATTCTACTATTTATCCGGAGCTTTTTTCTGCATGTTATGGGTCAATAAGTACAATAAGTAGAGTTTTTCCAAATCTAGTAATTCTGCCCCCATGTGCTATTTCGGGTATCATTGAAGCTGTCAAAACCATAGATTTTTATTAAGTAGACACCCCTTGGGTATTTTAAATGCTAGTATTTTAACTCTTTCCTTGTCAGGATTTTTGGGAAGATACAGCGCTAATTTTAGCAGTTGCTCATTATAATAAACGTTATTTTTCATTTTATTATTTTTGAACTTTTTTTTTACATTTTGCGGGTCACAGCGTGTCCTGGGGTGGGTGTTCGTAGCCTCCGAATGCCTCGCTATCGAGGGATTTCAGCGACACCATTGAAACCATTTAAAAAACATATTTATTTATATGTATATATATGTAGTAATTTTTATAAATACACTTTAGGAGCGCTCGCAGGACTTCATATTAAAGTACAAAAATGTTTATTAATTTAGGTCATATCGACTTTTCGGTCTCCTACACGGCCATACCATAGAAAAAATGTGAACACAAATGCCAATTTATACAAAAAAACACCACCCCGTAAGTGAATAACCCCCCCCATTAAGATAATAGGCACACCTATGTAAAAGGATCATTAAATAACACAAAGAAGGAGCCCATAAAGGTTAACTTTCTAGCAAGCAATAATTGCATCTGCTTGACCTTTGCATGTATGAAGCAGTGTTAGACATTACTGTCAATGCTAAATAAATGCAGCGATGCATTGTGTAAAATGCATCGGCCAGGCCTTGTTTATATTTCCATCACTCCTGGTTCCTCTTTTATAAGGCAGGGTATAAGCAGGGCATGAGGTTAATTGTCTTTGGGGGGCTTTTGTTCCCAGGGTAGAGAGTGGCATTAGCCTACAGAGTCCAACCCCTAATGACCAGCCGTGGCTCCAAAATCCTGCACTATAGGGCATCAAAAGACATTTCTGGAGGTAGAGTGGCATAAAGGGGGTTACAAGGCATATCATGGGGCAGAGGGTCATATAGGGGGTTAAAATGCATATCACGGGGCACCGTGGCATATAGGAGGGTATAAGGCATATCAGGGGGCAGATGTGCAGAACTGGGGGGCAGGTTGGCAAATAAAAGGAAATAAAAACAAAAAAAATATATTTTCTTAAATATGAAAAAATTGTTTACATGAATTAATAAAGAAATAAAAGTTTCTTACAAGAATATCGTGAAGAATAATGTGATCGCTGTTTTGTTCCTCTGAATAAAATGGAATTTTTTCATCTAAAAATGTTTGCAGTAGCAAATGATTTGATTCCATTATGTGTAATGTATTTCATTTATTAGGGCCTTTTAACACTTGTGCTTTCTGGCATTTTAATTCAAATAATGTAATAAAAACAATGTTTTATAGTTATTTGTATGGCAAATAGTGTGACTCGGGTATGTATAAGGGGTGTGTGGGTATAAGAGCTCAACCGCGAGATAAACTACATGGGGCTGCTCTCCAAATGTTTCCAGGACTGCTTTGAGTCCCAGTCCGGCCCTGGGCCAAAACAGCCCTGACCCGTCGAGGCATGGACTCCGCTAGACCTCTGAAGCTGTGCTGTGGGATCCGGCACGGAGCAGCAGATACTTTAAGTCCTGTAAGCTGCGAGGTGCGGCCTCCATGGATGCATCCGGGTGCCGCGTGTTCTCCAGGTAAGGGATGCACCTGGCCATCCACGTGATGTAATATAAACCGGGATTCATCAGACCGGCCGCCTTCTTCCATCTGTGGTCCAGTTCTTCTGCTCATGTGCCCATTGTAGGCGCGCTGACTGCTCTGCGGCTACACAGCCCCATACGCAACAAACTGCGATGCTCTGCGTGTTCTGACTCCTTTCTATCAGATAAATCATTAACTTCTTCAGCAGTTTGAGCTCCAGCAGCTCGTCTGTTGGATTTGCCCACACGGCCACCCTCCCCACGTATATCACTGAGCCGCGCATGACCCTGTTGCTGGTTCACTGCTTTTCTTTCCTTGGACCGCTTTTGATCGGTACTGACCCCGGCAGACCGGGAACCCCACAACAGCTGCAGTTGTCTCGCCATCACAATTTGGACCTTGTCAGAGTCGCTCAGATCCTTACGCTGCGCCTTTTTTCTGCTTCTAACATCAACTTTGAGGAGGAAATGTTCACTCACTGCCTGATATATCCCCCCCCCCCCCACTGACAGAGTCATGATAACGAGATTTTCTGTGTTGCTCACTTCATCTGTCAGTGCGCAGAATGTTACGGCTGATCGGTGCACATAGAAACATAGAAAGTGACGGCAGATAAGAACCATTCGGCCCATCCAGTCTCCCACCCTCTGAATACTTTTCTTAGTACCTGGCCTTATCCGATATCTAGCTTAGCCTTATGCCTATCCCATGCTTGCTTAAATGTCTTCAGTGTATTAACATCTACCACTTCTGCTGGAGGGCTATTCCATGCATCCACTACCCTTTCCGTAAAGTGATATTTCCTGATGTTACCATTAAGCCTTTGCCCCTCTAGCTTATGACTATGTCCTCTTGTTGTGGTAGTATTTCTCCTTTTAGATAAACTCTCATTTATCTTGTTGATTCCTTTTAAGTATTTAAATGTTTCTATCATATCCCCCCTGTCACGTCTTTCTTCCAGGCTATATAGGTTAAGATCCTTTAACCTGTCCTGGTAAGTTTTATCCTGTAATCCATGAACCATTTTAGTAGCCCTTCTCTGAACTTTCTCCAACATTTCTATATCCTTCTGGAGATGCGGTCTCCAGTGCTGTACACAATACTCCATTTGAGGTCTCAGCGGTCCTCTGTATAACGGCATGAGCTCTTCCCTCTTTCTACTGCCAATATCTCTCGCTATACAACCCACTGATTCACATATGCACACCATCACATACACATAAACTACATGATATATATATATATATATATATATATATATATATATATATATATATATATATATATATATATATATATATATTGTGAGCTGGGATCATGTAACCACACAGTCTTAAGGTTTGAAATACCACATAAGGCTGAATTATTTTTAGAATTGTAGTCCTTTTTATTAAAAGGTCTGTAAACAAACATAAATAAAACAAACAAAAAGAAAAGCCTTGCTCTCTGAGCACTTACTGACAAACAAAAACTAACTATCGTTGGACGGCTTACCCGCTACCAACAAAAAAACATTTAGCACAGACCTTTTTCGTTTAGGAACCGTTCAGCAGATTTGTTTAGGAGAAAATGCAGTCTCACTCACTGCTTGTATGTTTCTCACCTGACTAACTTACAGGGCTCCTTTTTGTAGCAGCCCCCTGCTGCTCATTGGTAACAGGTGAGTAAATCTCTGAACCAGAGCTCCTGGACTGGCTGCATCACCTGCTGCAAGTAAACTGTGGAGTGGAGCACTGGCCCTCCCTTCTCTCCAAATGCTCCACCCCAGGGACCCAAACATAACTACAACATTACCATTACTTTGCTGGTAACAAAACATTCTCCCTGGGGTTATCGAATACATTGCACTGCAGTATTTGGTGGGAAATGTACATGTTATCCACCACAATGCCCTGTTCCCTGTCACACATCCTCCCCCCCAGCTCAAACCTTGTGGGGTGAGCGACCACGGTCATAAGTGAATGTTTACGTGAAAGACCATCAGCATTACCCTGTTTAGAGCCTGCCCTGTGCTCTAACGAGAAATGATAGGGTTGTAAACTAAGGAACCAACGTGTAACTCTGCTATTTTTCTCCTTGTTTTGACTCATCCAAGTTAGCGGTGCGTGATCGGTCAGTAGCTTAAACCTTCTGCCCAACAAATAGTATTTCAGAGTTTCAACAGCCCATTTAATAGCTAAACATTCCTTCTCCACTATGGAATAATTCTTTTCTCTGGGTTGAAGTTTCCTACTCAGGTACAAGATTGGGTGCTCTTCATCTTGAGTTATCTGGGAAAGCACTGCTCCCAATCCTACATCAGATGCATCGGTTTGTAGGATGAATTCCTTTGAGAAATTCGGTGTGACCAGTACAGGTTGAATGCAAATAGCTTCCTTGAGACTTTGAAATGCTTGTTCAGCTTCAGGGGACCACTTCACCATGACAGGGGCTTTAGCTTTTGTGAGATCAGTTAAGGGACCAGCTATAGTTGCAAAGTTCGAAATAAATCTCCTGTAATAGCCAATAAGACCAAGGAATGTTCTGACCTGTTTCTTAGTCAATGGCCGTGGCCAATTCCGTATGGCTTCAATTTTAGCAAGTTGTGGCTTGACTAACCCTCTCCCAATGGAATACCCTAGATACTTAGCCTCCTCTAGGCCAATAGTACACTTACTAGGGTTTGCCGTCAGGCCAGCATTTCGTATGGAATTAAGGACGGCCTGCACTTTTGGTAAGTGAGACTCCCAATCTTCACTGTGTATAACCACATCATCCAAGTAAGCCGCTGCGTAAAGGGTATGTGGTTTTAGGATTCGGTCCATCATTCTTTGAAATGTTGCTGGAGCCCCATGTAAACCAAAAGGTAACACTTTATATTGAAAAAGTCCATCTGGAGTAGAAAAAGCAGTAATTTCCTTTGCCCGCTCTGTGATGGGCACTTGCCAATAGCCTTTGGTTAGATCCAGAGTGGTGAGATACCGGGCTTTCCCAAGTCTTTCCACAAGTTCGTCAACCCTCGGCATGGGATATGCATCAAACTTGGATATTGTGTTAAGTTTCCGGTAATCATTGCAAAATCTGATTGTACCATCAGGCTTTGGTACAAGCACAATTGGGCTACACCAGTCACTTTGGGATTCTTCGATTACCCCAAGGTCCAACATTTTCTTCACCTCTGCTCTGATTGCTTCTCTACGAGCTTCTGGTATTCTATACGGCTTAAGATGGATCCTCTTCCCAGGTTCAGTGACAATATCATGCTTTATTACAGCAGTTCTCCCTGGAACTGTGGAGAAAACATCTTTATTTAATCTAATAAAGTCTTTTACCTCCCTCTTCTGATGTATAGTCAGGGTTTCAGATATAATGACGGCAGGGTCATTATCCTTTGGAGGGAGGTTTGATGCTTCTATGGTCACAAGCACTTCTCTTTCTTTCCATGGCTTAAGTAGATTCACGTGGTAAATTTGTACCTCCTTTCGTCTTCCAGGCTGTCTTACTTTATAATTCACTACTCCCACTTTCTCAATGACTTCATAAGGTCCATGCCACGTTGCTAGGAATTTGTTCTCTACAGTAGGAACCAAAACTAGCACTCTATCTCCTGGTTTAAACGTGCGGACTCTGGCATTTTTATTGTAGCTAGTCTGCTGACGTTGTTGAGCATTCTTCATGTGTTCTCTAACAATGGGCATAATGGCTGTCATCCGTTCCTGCATCTGATTTACATGCTCTATGATGCTCTTGTGTGGTGTAGACTCATGTTCCCAAGTCTCTTTGGCTATATCTAGCAATCCCCTAGGGTGTCTACCATACAAGAGTTCAAAAGGAGAAAACCCAGTAGAGGCTTGAGGGACTTCTCTAATAGCAAACATTAAATAAGGCAAAAGGCAGTCCCAGTTTTTCCCATCTTTATCAATGGCTTTTTTTAAGCATAGACTTTAGGGTTTTATTGAATCTTTCCACCAAACCATCCGTTTGTGGGTGATATACCGAGGTTTTCAATTGCTTTATACGAAGGAGATTACATAATTCTTTTGTAACTCGGGACATGAATGGAGTTCCCTGGTCTGTCAGTATTTCCTTGGGAATCCCAACCCGGCTGAACATGGACATTAGTTCCTTAGCAATAGCTTTTGCTGAAGTTGTACGCATAGGTATTGCTTCAGGGTAACGCGTAGCATAGTCTACTATTACCAATATGTACTGGTGTCCTCTGGCAGATTTTACAAGAGGTCCCACAAAGTCCATAGCAATGCGTTCAAATGGAACCTCTATAATAGGTAAGGGCACTAATGGACTACGGTACGCTGTAAAAGGGGCAGTTAACTGGCAATCAGGACAGGAGGAACAATAATTTGTAATTGACGCCATTACACCTGGCCAATAAAACCTCCTGAGGATTCTCTCTTTTGTTTTTTCAACCCCTAGGTGCCCTCCGAGAATATGGCTGTGTGCAAGATTTAATACTGTGTGTCGGTATGCCTGGGGTACCAATAGTTGTTTAACCGCCTCTAATTTCTCAACTCTATACAGTAAATCATTGTCTACCTCAAAATATGGATAAGTCAGGGTTTTTCCAGGATTAACAGGGGTCCCATTCCTCATAGTGATCTGGTTTCTTGCCCCAGATAAAGTGGGGTCCTCCCACTGTGCAGCTCTGAAGTTACCCAGGTTACCTTCTAGGTCAGTCAATTCTACATCAGGCTCCGTGATATTAGAAGGACCTGCCTCACTCTGCTCAGTGTTACTCCCCACTAGGGTTTCAATAGGGGTTGAAGGCTTGTTCCTAGCAGCAGCTTCTCTGTCCAAGTCATCTCCCAATAAATCTGAAAAGGGAAAGTCACTAACAGCGCCCTCTACTGGTACTGAGTTAACCGTTTCAGCAGTTGTCCATAAAGTAAAAAAATAAGGAAAATCCCTGCCAACTATCATTTCATGGACTAATCCGTTGACTAGACCAACTCTATGATTTACAGTACCACTTTGCATTTCAATAATCACCTCAGCAGTGGGGTACTGATGTATGTCCCCATGTATAAAGGCAACCTCTAGATTCTGGGAGTCATCTATTGGAGTGTTTTTTAACAGACTCTGGTCTAGAAGTGTAACCATACTCCCCGAATCTAGTAAAGCATTTACTTCTTTTCCCTCTACCTTTAAAGTACACCAGGGATGGCCCTTCAGACACTCATTTTGTGTGACAGTATATACGGAGCGAGAGAAAAGTGAATAAGCACCCCACTGATCGCCAACATTACATTCCATTGCAACAACATTCTCAGGACAGTCTTTTGCAATATGTCCATATTCTTTGCACTGAAAACACTTAATTGTATAATTAGGCATTATTCTTGAGGATGGTGTGGTCTCTTCCAGCCTCACAAAATTCCTGCCTTTTGCTGTAGTGTCCCTAGGGTTGTAAAACCCCATCTGCTCCTCCCGAGACCCCCTTTTCCCTGGATCAGTCTTACCCAATTTACTGGGACTCTGGATCTTCGGGGTCCTAAGTCTCTCCTGGTTAGGGAGTTGCAAAAATTCTCCAGCTGTCACATACCGTTCCACCAAGGCAACTAGTTCATCAGCAGTTTTAGGATCACTCTGGCTGACCCACCGCCTTAGGGAAACAGGCAATCCTCTCAGGAACCGGTCCATCACAAGCTGTTCCACGATGTGGCTAGATGAGTTAACCTCTGGCTGTAACCATTTCCTGGCCAGATGTATTAAATCAAACATTTGTGACCGTACCGCTTTGTCTTGATTATAAGTCCAGGAGTGAAATCTCTGGGCCCGAACCGCTATCGTGACTCCCAGGCGGGCCAAAATTTCTGCTTTCAGCTTACCGTAGTCACAGGCTTCTGCAGGCTCCAAATCATAATATGCCTTTTGAGGCTCTCCACTCAGGAACGGTGCTAAAAGGCTTGCCCATTCAGATTCAGGCCAATGTTCTCTTTCAGCTGTCCTTTCAAAAGCCATCAGGTAAGCCTCTACATCATCTGTAGCCACCATCTTTTGCAAATAGTTACTCACTCCCAGAGTCTTAGAATTATGTGGCACTTCTGCAGTATACCTGGCCAGCCTCTCAGATAAGCCCTGGATCTCCTGCTGCATGGCACGAGTAACATTTTGTTGCTCCTCTTTCTGTGCAAGCACCAGTTGCTGCAAGACTGTAATATTTTCTTGCTGGACAGTTGTAGCTTGTTGCTGGGCAGTTGTAGCTTGTTGCTGTGTGGCTGCTGCCTGTAGTAAAGCCTTAATAACATCCTCCATGCTTATGTTTTGTGGTATTGTTTCCTTTTCCAGACTATCAATGTGGTGCCTGCATTCTCCACCATATGTGAGCTGGGATCATGTAACCACACAGTCTTAAGGTTTGAAATACCACATAAGGCTGAATTATTTTTAGAATTGTAGTCCTTTTTATTAAAAGGTCTGTAAACAAACATAAATAAAACAAACAAAAAGAAAAGCCTTGCTCTCTGAGCACTTACTGACAAACAAAAACTAACTATCGTTGGACGGCTTACCCGCTACCAACAAAAAAACATTTAGCACAGACCTTTTTCGTTTAGGAACCGTTCAGCAGATTTGTTTAGGAGAAAATGCAGTCTCACTCACTGCTTGTATGTTTCTCACCTGACTAACTTACAGGGCTCCTTTTTGTAGCAGCCCCCTGCTGCTCATTGGTAACAGGTGAGTAAATCTCTGAACCAGAGCTCCTGGACTGGCTGCATCACCTGCTGCAAGTAAACTGTGGAGTGGAGCACTGGCCCTCCCTTCTCTCCAAATGCTCCACCCCAGGGACCCAAACATAACTACAACATTACCATTACTTTGCTGGTAACAAAACATTCTCCCTGGGGTTATCGAATACATTGCACTGCAGTATTTGGTGGGAAATGTACATGTTATCCACCACAATGCCCTGTTCCCTGTCACAATATATATATATATCACATACACCCTGATTCACAGATACTATTACCGGTATATATTAATTATTAAGAAGCCTTGGAACCATGTTGATTTCAGATTTAATAATATACATTCACTCATTACAGACATGACTAGATATAGAATGTTAACCCTTCTAATACCAGGCATGAGTACATTCAGAGAATTAACTCCTCTATTACCAGGCATTACACACACAGTCACACAAACAGACAAACACAGTGACAGACAAACACAGTCACACAAACAGACAAACACAGTCACACACACACATACCTGGTGCTGGCTGCAGCTTGCTCTGAGTTGGTGTGAAGGAGGGACTCAGCCTATCAGGAGAGGCTTCTGAACTCTCAGGCAATAAGGAGAGTTGAGAAGTCTGTCCTGAATGGCTGAGACCTCCTTCCCTCAGACTCCTCATTCCAGGACAAGGCACAGCTGTGACCATTTTCCAGTTTGCCTAAATCATTTGCCATTTGGCTTCTCCCTCCAGGAACAGCAAAAAGACATCCCTTTCCATCAAAACCTTCTGCAATATCACTAATAAAATATTAAAGAGAATGGGTCCAAGTACAGATCCCTGAGGTATCCCACTGGTAACAACACCTTGAATATACGCCATTGACTGTTTTCTGTCACTCAGCCGCTGACTAATCTGTTCAACAACACTGGGATCCAAACTCAGAAATTGCAGTTTATTGATAAGTCTTCTATGTGACAGAGTCAAAGGCCTTACTGAAATCCCGATACGCGACCTCCCCCGCACCACCGCGATCAATTACTTCACCCAATCAAAAAAATCAATAAGATTTGTTTGGCGTGAGCTTCTTGAGGTAAACCTTCTTAACTATTTGAAATGTTGTGAGGTATGTGTTAAAAGAGCCATTATTATTTATCGGTTTATATAGCACCATCATATTGCGCAGCGCTGTACAATGGGTATGCAAATAAGGTTGTCAACTGACAAAATAATGGTTACGCTGATTAAATAAAAGCAATTTAACAGGCGGGAAGTTTATTTCAAAGGAGGAGAAATGTTGGAACAAGACATCATAATCGAAACTAGAGGCTTAGGGGGAATGTAAGGAAATTTTAAGGTCGCATCCTACCTGGCACTTCCATACCGCACGGCCGGATGGCCTCCACGCCGGACTGCGACAGCCCCAAGTGCTCCAGAGCAACAGACACATGCGCTCCGTCTCCCAAGATGGTGGACGCACGCGTTCCATTGCCGAAAGCCTGCGCTCCACCATGGTGGACGCAAGTACCCTATAGAGCGCCTGAAGAAGAGACACCGTGTCCAGGAATCATTTTGTCCAGTAGGAATCTGTTTCCCTGGCAACGACTGGCATGACTGGGATACCAGGAAGTATAAAGACCCACCGCACCATGCCTTCCAGGCTAGGTTTATTCTGAGCCTTTGTGCAGACGATATCCCAGCATTCTAGCACCTGGTCCCTTGTCCTTCTATCAGATTTCCCAGTTACCAGACCCCGGCTCTGCTGCCCGCCTTGACCTCTGAACTGTTCCTGGCTACAGCTTGCCTATTCCTGTTTAAACATCTGGGACTTTCTATCCCCATATCTGGTCCCTGCCACGGGGTTCCATACCCAACCACCGTGACGTGACAATTAGTGAGTGGGAGATAAGTAGAACAGCCTATCGGCAGAAGTGGTGGAGGCTACCACAGTCAGGGAATTTTAATACAGACTAGATGAACCAAATGGTTCTTATTTTCCCTCAAATTCTATGTTTAAATTAAAAAAATCAGACGGCTTTATAGACTCTGAAAAGAGATTTGTGTACCTCCCAAACTTACTGGCGGTTACAGCGGGAAGCAGGGCCTGAGTCGATGTGGAGCATTACATTTCCACCCACCACCAACTGACTAAAGTGGAGAGCTGTGACATGACACCATCTTTCTGCGCCCTACTTTAAAAGATTGCAAGGTGGTGGCAGGGGGGGTGCGATGTAGATCAGTGCGTTATAGGAGAGACCCTAATCATTTCTACAGCTGAGTGGGCCGGTCAGGCTCCTCTGACCTCCCCAATTGCCCCATGATCCCCACTGCCCGTAAAAGCAGGACATTGGGGTGTCAAAGCAGGATAATGCCTAAAAATCAGGACTGCCCTGTGGAAAACTAGAGAGTTGGGAAGTATATTTCCATCCTTCTGTAAGTTTAACAGTAACAACCATACATTTTTTAAATAAAATACGGCGTTTATTAGTTTAAATAACATTCTATATATATTTTATTTTTTTTAAATCCATGTCTCCAGAAAAAAAAATCACCATATTTAATATAAATTACAAGTACAATAGCAGAATTTCTGTTATGTATATATATAAAAATATGTGCAAATTATAGAGTATTCGTATAAATACATTCAATTAAACAGACAAACATCTCCCTCCCTCGGAGACGCTGCGTAATATCTTTGTTTGTTCGTAATGTTTGTTGGTGACACCGCACTTCATACACAATGGTAACAAACAAAAAAGAAGGAATTTTGCTTTATCAGCTTTCTATCGGAATATGGAAGTAAGGATCTTTTCCAGAAAAACGAATCTAAATTATCGATCTCTAATGATTCGAAAATTATTATGTTCTGAGCACGGTAAGATTATCAATGTCCCCGAAATAAAAGTAAAATAAAATCGTGTTTTAGTGCGAAAAAAAAAAAAGAATTCCTGAGGTATACATTATGTTGATATATAGTTTGGGGATTTGGAGTCCTGTTACATATAGAACTTGACGTTAATTGTTAGAACCCAATAATGACAACGACAAAAAACATGGCGGTTTTTATGTTACTTATGAATAAAGATTTGCTTGGACACTTCCTGTGGCGGATCCCATCTTCCTTTTCTGATTGGCTGAGGATTTTTCAGCTTGTTACATCTGTGGAACCTTAGTATTATTACCGTGTAGAAAAAGGGTAAATAGGAGGAGGTGGTTTAGACAAGTGCCCCCAATGCCAAAAGCATTATACCTTTGTAGCAGGTTCTTTTTAAGGGGATCCGGCGCATTATTTATTAAATTTTTTTTATTACATTTTTTTTTTTTATTTGTTCTGGTTAATTTTGTTCTTTGTAGATGGAAGGACAGAATATAACAAATCTATAGAACCTCACGTATCCTTCCAAAACATACAGTGAAAGCCTTTTTCAGGCTATGATTTCCTCCTCACACAGACATCATGTCTTGTCCGCACACGTGCCCACAATCGTGTCTTAGTCCTTGGACGCCAATGACTATGGCGCCACCACCCCAGCAAGTTGTGTTTGGGGAACCCCTCAAAGGGGTCTTCTTGTAGCTTGACCCTTTCAAAGGGTGCCATGTTGGAGCCTTGAGGTCACGTAAGAATTGCATCGCAGGGGCCAGTGTTAATAATATTAAAAAGTGCTTCCGGTGGACCTGCCAAACGTCCCTAAATTACAATAATACAGTACTAAAAATATAAATTTGTAAAAACATCTCACATGTACCATTTCAAAAAAAGAAATATGTCCCCTTGTTTTTAAAGTATTTTAAACTATCCGACAAAGTTCATTCTCAAGGAAAAACCTTAAAACGATTATAAATATTTATAGGAAAAGGCGGCCACGTTCTCGTTGAAACTGGGGAGATATTTGCTAGTTCTTTTCCTCACGTAGATGCACACTACAGTCAGCAGGACGAGCGCAAGCAGGGCGACTCCAAGGAGCACAGCGATGATAATGGTGGCAGTTTTCCACCCGCCGTCCTCTGTGAGTGTCGAAGGTTGCGTTGTAGACGGCGGAGTAGAAGGTATTATGGAGTTTGCTGCAAAAGAAATATTCATTAATAAATAGATGAATATATTTCAACCTGACATCAAGCTCAAATAGAGTATTTCAGCTATTAAATGAAGCAAAGAGACACTAAAACTTTTGTAAATATACCATAACTAGTGTACATGCCCACCTTTAAAATTATTTTCCTTCTCTCTCACCTTCTCTCTCCAGCCCTCTACTTTCCCCTACTCTTTTTTTCCGCGTCCCACTCTCTCTTTTTCCCCAATTCTTGCTCGCTTCTCTGTCTGTCCTCTCCATTCTCTCTCCACCCCTAATCTCTCTATTTCCCCCCCTTTCTCTTTTCTCCTCACCCCTTCTCTATTTTATCTGGTAAAGAATTAAAACAAGGGATGACACTTGACAGACACCAGCTGGCAAGGCAGGAAAAAAATGCAAACATTCCAAAATCATTATAATTTAAATGAAAATAAATCAATTATTACTCTCATTTAGTTGAGTACATAGTTTCTGTGGCATTTTTGTGGGTTATCTATACCCCCCCAATTCGTGTTAAAGAAACAATTATGTTTCTTATTTTATAGGTCCAATCACAAGAGGCTAATCAATGATTCAGTCCAATATCTACTATTGTTTTATATTTATCCTGCACAACAACAACAGAGAATGATATAAAAGTGTATATTTTATATACTATATTATATTATAATAGACATTTACCCTTCCCTCCACACTATTCTCACACTCAAGCTGTTATCTTGGTACCAACCTAAGACTCATAATATTTAATTCCAATACTTCATACCTTCTGTCCCATCCCCAACTTCTCACCCTCTTCTCTCCTTTCTTCCCTTTTCTCTCCTTTTTCTCCCTGTTTATCCTGTTCTCTCTCTCTCTCTCTCTCCTGTCTTCGTCCCTCTCCCTCCACTTTTCCCCACAGTTGTTATTAGTTACATTAGACCACCACCTCTCACACTTACGTTGTAGACTAATTAATGTATCATTGGATACTGTGGCTTTCAAGGCTTCACTTAATTTGCTCTGCATTGTGGCGTCATCAATGGGCACTGATGAATTTAGTACTACAACGATATTGGCCACCACGCTGCCCGGACGGAAACCCACGACGACTATGTCTAAGCTGGAATTAGCATCGACCCTGGTTTTCATGTTTGCGACAAGCTAAGGAATAAAAAAAAACAGAAGTTCAGAATATATTGATGTATGTCTTTGGTCCAACAACAGCAACAAGTAGAACGGGTAATAGCATGTACAAATGCATGGCTATGGACCATTGAGAAAATGATGATTAAAGAAAAATATATATTTAGTGCATATATAGTGTCATGGAACACTAGCAGGTACTCTTAAAGGGACAATCCCTCGGCCGACCCTCATAGGGCCAACGAAAGCATCATAGAGAATGTTTGCTGAAAAAGGTCTCTATATGATGACTTAAAGCTGCTATTCCATCTACCTCAGCTGAACAAAACATTTGACCTTAGCGGATCTGTCATAGTATTCTTTCCTCTGTAGGGTTAATCACCTAAAATCAACTTAGAAACTTTAATCTTTTTTTTCAGCCTCTGCAGCAACAGCCAATCATTGCCTGATTTTGTGTCTTATGACAATTACGGTAAGTGTTCTCGACAGTAAATATGCATGAGACAATATTTTACATGATTAAACAGCTATATTTGGGAAAGGTTTGGGCATTCAGTAGTAGTAAGATTGATGAGTCTAATACTAAATTTAGTTATAAAAAAATATTACGTTCCGGGTAAGTCGGTGGAACAGCCCCTTTAATACTTTTGTAATTTAATGCAGCGTTAGAAGCATGATTTCTCGATTTGTTGAAAGCTCAGACTCAGGTCAGGGATTATTTTTGATGAAAACTATTTTCATGACTCATTTATAATTTATCAGGCAATTCTTAAATCTCAAGTTGTTGCTATTGAAACTAAAAGGTTTGTTTAAAGTCACTGTTTTCCTTTTTGGCAATCAAACAATAAGAGAACGAAATAACAGATCTGCCAAGTTATGTTTGTTTAACCTGTGAAAGTTCAATTAATGCACCTTTACTAACCTTCATACCTTTGTTAGGTATCTTGCCTATAGCCTGGTGACCATACCTGGGAATGCCACAAGAGGGCAGCACTTACCAATATTTTATATATATATATATATATATATATATAATATTTTTTAATTTAATTTTTTACCATGAATAAGCAGTAGTGGAACCTGATAAATTTTTTCCTTAAAAATCAAATCATGCTGACCCTCTTTCCTGTCTACTAAAACTTGTATAGGCAATTAAGAGATTTTTTAAAATTATTTTTATTTTTTAAATCCATATATATATGGATTTAAAAAATAAAATAAAAATTATATATATATGTATATATACATATATGTATACACACCCGAAATCAGGTAACACCGAAATACCCTATTTATTTTAAAACAATAAAAAAACAAATAGCAAACTAGCTATAATCAGTTTTCACTAAGAAGGACACAAGGCATTATTACATTTCTATTTACCTAGGCTGTACTTAAGGTTAATTAGGAATATATACATTGTTAATGATGTGAATGCCCCCCCCAATGATCACAAGCATAAGCATGAATAATTGGTAGCATGCCCCCCTAAACCATGACCCCTTCCGCTTTTATATACACAGCATTCTTAAGTTTAATAATTTACTTACGTCTTGTGTGAATTTTTTTGACAAATTTATATAATTTTGGCTCGAAGAGTTATACAGGTCTGCAGTAAAATTCCAGGACTTGAATGTGATCTTAACAAAAAAGGATTGTTTACCTGAAACACAAATGGGGATAAGTTGTACATTTTGTCGGCAATAAATCATCTGATTTGCTTCAAATTGAGATGTGTGATTTATATATATATATCTATCTATATATATATATATATATATATATATATATATATACTTATATATATTTATAATGTACAGTTAAAGAAAACATGTTCACAATGAAATCACATTTGCCAAACGACTATTAAAGTTTAGGACTACCAGTGTTGTTTCAACTAAAAATGTGTAATTTTATTTTCACATTTTAATTACTAGTTGTACAAACATTGATGTTTTAATATACAACTAGTGGAACCAACTATGTGTTGTATCAAAAATAGCCGCCAACTTTGGCGGCCATATTGTTTCCAAGGCAAATTCAGCTGGGTTGGCTTAAGTGGAACAAGTCGCAGGTTCTCTAAAAACTAACTTGACTGATAACTCCTGATTTCATGTGAATGTAACTTTTCTTTTTTGGCTGGCAGTTCTTAAGAGTTAAGTTGGGTCAAGTTGGCGGCCAAGTTCATAGTCACGGCGGAAAAGGGTCTCCAACTCGTATGGTCAGCTTTATTCCTCCGGAGAAGTCGAGCTGACCCAGAGCTGCTGAAACTCTTGGTAAGTCTTGGTAGATCAAACTGATCCCGTACTGGTTTTCCGACAGCTACTCAATTCCAACACAGATGGGAAGCTCATCTTCCATAGATTATACGTTAACGGGAACCTGGCAATTGCTATGAGCAAGTTGGCACGTGTCTTCTTCTCGACATAATCTCGACTTTTAGCGAGTAGACGAGTTGCTGAGTGAGTTTAGTTTTGTTGGGTTAGGCCATTCAAGATGACCTCACGTTGAGTCAACACACCACTCAGCTCGTCCTTTTCAACACTCTCTCTCTCAATCTAATTGACCTCTATGTCTTTGATAGATTTTTTTTCATTAAAAATTAAATTGATAACATGTGGGACTGTGCATTCACCTTTACTGATGACTACATGACTCTGGGACTCTCAGAGTGTCATCTACAGTTTTAATTTCGGGTGTTACTGGACGTACACATGTATTCTACGTAAATAAACGTGTACCAAATGTTCAGGGTAGAGCGTAGCTCGAAAATGGGCAGAACAAACACAGGGTGGCCATGTCTGCTTGTAAGGCTCTCTCCTTTTAATACCTTTTTTTTTTTATGAAAAAAAAATAATTTTTGCCTTGTTTTCAGAATCTCTTGCTTTTGTGTTTCATTCTTTTTTTCTATGGAGTTTTTTGTAATTTATGACAACAAACTATTACCACCTGATACATTATCCTTCTAGTGTTTTTTAATTTTGTTTTTATGGATATTATATATATATATATACGGTATTTATATATATATACCGTATATATATATATATATATATACAGTGAACATATATATATATATATATATATTTATATATATTATACATCCATTGTTGAAAATATAAATATGCTTGCAAAAAGCGATGCTTTGTACACTTACTTGAACATATGAGGTCTTTGGAGGTCGTACACGAGCTGGGTTGGGAGCAGAAGTTGCTGCTGTTGAAACATCCCACAGCCGGATCTGTAAGATAGATATCGCAGGATTGTTGAGTGACATTTGACACACTCGTGCTGAGATTTGCTACGCACCAAGGACCTTTCCAGTAAAAAACGTGACGGTGAGGTATTGGTGGATTATATGTCTGCCGTATACAGCCCAGCCCTACATGGCCGCCCATATACTCATGTAATATAAAGCAGTAAAGCTGTCCGGCAGACATAGAGGCTGAAATAGGAACAGGTAAAAAAAAAAGGGTTGGGCTGCTTCTACTTTAATATAACATATTAAATATTAACATTCTTAACATTGGACAACTGAATGTCCCGGACACTATAGAATATTGTGCATTGCAGTTACCAGAAACAAAAGATGCAGCCCTGCTGCAGCAGCTGCCCTCCTCCCCCTTTGCCTGGCTGTCCTTGCCACTGATTGGCTGCCAATCAGTGGCAGGAGAGTGCTCCCATTTGCACACTGGGGTCTGCACAGCGCTGGAGCTGACTTGAGATGAGTTAAATAGGCTGAACGCGTCTCCTTCAGGGCATTTAGCTAGAGGGTGGGGGAAAAGGGGGCAAATGCACATGGGGGGATTCCGCAGAACCCTTCCATCCATATGCAAAAGGGGATACCACGAAAATGTAAATGAACCACACAGCATTAAAGTGCATTTAATGGCTGGACTGTCCCTTTAAAGAAATGACGTCGTATTTGGTAAAAAAAAGTTACGATGTGCAAATTTGGTGATTACATGCAAGTTTCATGTTGGGGTTGCTATAGTATTTCCAATAAAATCTGGAAAAGGGGCACATTATAAGAGATGCACAAAAACTTCGGACACTGGAAGCACGCCAGGAGTTAGGTGACCCGCCTATGGCAAGAGAATTATTATTATTACAACATTCTGGCAACTGTATGAATCGTAACCACACAAAATGAAACCCCTTTGTTGCGTTACAAAGGGTTACAAATGCTTTTGTTGAACAAACTCAACAAATAAGGCTTTCTGTGGGAATTCCGAGCCGGGCACAATATAAGGAGGGATATTTACATAGTCCCACGATATGTAAATATATATATGTGAAAAGCAACAACGGGATGGAATAAAAACAATGCGGCAGAAAAATACAGCCAGAGACAATGCAGTGATTCTTAACACAATGATATTTGCCGATATATGTTTCTATTTCTATTCGATTTTTTTCTAGTTAGACATCAGATGTAATCTTGTAGTCAACAGAGTAGACGGTATCAGCCTAGACCTTTTCCATGACCGAAGGGCATGCTAAAAAGAATCAGGACTTTTCTGGTACAAATAAGTGTTTCTACATATACAGTTTGATCAGGTATAGTTCCTGAAAGACAATGGCATGGTTCCGTTGGGTGGATACATTGTACCAAAGATGTTATATGTGGCCTGGACGTAGTCTGACCAAGGCTGACTAGGACTAGGACAGCAGTGCCAGGGAGGCAGTAGCTCCTCTGGACTCACAACCTGTGGCAGGTCAATCTATCGGGTGATCAGGTTCCACGGACCAGGTAGATCAGAGATCTCCGTGGTAACCGGTCAATATACGCTATGGAGCACTGTGTCTAGCCGGCACATCCCAGCACTAAACAGAGAGGATAGTAGCGGTGAAGGGAGGTGACTGGGGCACTAGCCTAGTCTTGACCCAACCAAGAAGTGTCTTCGATGAGTGCGATAGACCCACATCATTTAACACAGTAGGCATACCTCCTAACCAATGGTGGATGTTGAGGATAGTGGGCCAGGTGAGGAGATCCTCTGCTACAATTGCTTACCAGTTTGTGTGGTATGTGGTTGCCATTGGACAGCACCGTCAACCCGCCATGATAATGGTAAGAGGTTGGAAGACCTAATTTACTCTTAGTCTTAATCATAATCCATTAATCCACATGGTTTAACAGTTACTGCAAGAATAATATCACAAAGGCTTCTTGTGTGATAGGTTGTGAAGGCAGCGGCACTGACATTAAATAAATGCTCTGCGCAGATTGTTTATAGAGGTTCTGCAGATAAGGGCTCGGTATAAAATGCAGATACATTGCGCTGTAACGTTCTAGGTTAAGGAACTTCGTGTTCTTTCTGCTTTTAATTGTAAATCACATAATCCACACAAAAAAAAAGTCAATTTATTTAAAGCCAGCAGATTACAGCGTTTCGTTGCCAGATCAAACGCTCCTGAATACCCTATAATTACCAGCTATTAAGTGACTCTGCTTAAAGGTCATGCCGCGGTATTAGAATTCCCGCTGTGTGCATTCTCTGAAATGAGACGGCTCACGGAGAACTTCTGTTAATGTGTCGAGTCGGCAGCGTCTTGGGCTAAAACAGTCGTGAAAAAAAATACCCGAATCTTTTATTTAACCCTTAAGGCCATTGCATTGTGAGCCCTGTACATGTGCGGGATTTGTCGTGAAAGGGTTAAAGATAAAGAAGAATATATTGTTGCTGAGTTTAAAGCGCGTATCTAAAGCTCTTTAAAAATGCACCTGCTATGGAGTCACGGTCCAAGCGAATGCGATGAAAGGATACGTTTTTTTTAACGTGACAATGGCTGTGAAATAAGATTTGCTTTAGTAAATACCCCCCCATTGTTCGCACCCCCAGAAAGCCGATTGAGACAGGATTTACCCGAGCATTGTCTCCCGGGGTTGGTGACGTTGTTGTCCTGCATTCCTGGGTGGCACTGACATTTGTAGCTCCCCTCGGTGTTGATACAGGCAGCCAGGGATGAGCAGGTGTTACCGCTCGGCGACTCACACTCGTTTATATCTGTAAAGAAAGCCAATTTATACAACTTCCGTTAGAGCTCTAAAAGCAGGAGGAACGAGCGCATTCCCGCAAATCCAAACATTCTAAACCAACACAAGAGAAACAAAGCTTAAGCTGAGATAGAAGGAAGTTTCACTTTACTGAGAGGGTGGTAGATAAGTGGAACAGGCTCCCAGTAGAAGTGGTAGTAGGTAATACAGTGAGGGGATTTAAACATGCGTGGGATAGGCATACACATCCTGAATCTAAGACGAGACCAATGAAGGTCTTTACAGCAGGAGAAACGGAGAGACTAGACGGGAGGGGGTCTGCCGGCAGGATCTATGTTCCGGTGTTTCTCTTGCTCACCTACACACGTGACTCCAGGAACTGCTGGGCTGGTATCGTTATATCCGAGTAAACATTGGCATGTATATGACCCAGCATTAGGTGTGCACGTCGCATGTTTCGAGCAGCCGTTTAGGCCGGGGTCGCAGCTGTTTCTCTCTGCAGAGACAAAGAATAACATTAAAAACAACTGTTGTGTAAATAAGATTTACATCGTGAGCACAGATCATGGATCATTTATTTTGTGTGGCAGAAATGTAAAAAATCTAACAAAAATTATTTGATATGTTCTCATTATGTGAGATTTTCTTCATATTATTAAAAAAATTCCACATTTACATCTGAGTATTTAGAAAAAAAAGAGAAAATTTGAAATTCCATGGCATATAACTATATAGGACTTTGTTTTATATTGCTGTATATGAGACAGTCCCTCTTTGCACCCCAAAACCATCTGCACCCTTTTCCTCCCCTGATGCCCCTCTTTTCTAAGAGCTCAGAATGTTTGCTGGGTATGAGGGTATCGCAGGGTTCTACAGCCCTGATAATGTGTGTAGAAACAGCAGGAAATCGGTTTGTAAATTAAATTGTTAAATAAAATATATTGTCTTTTTTTAAACAACAAAAAGTGCTATCACAAGGTCACAAAGTCTTGATAAAGCCCCACCCATAGCCACACTGCTAACCACACCCCCTAAACAAATCTGGCCCTCTTCATACGGAAAAAAATATATGCGTAAAAAAGTCACAAATAATATTTAACAATATAATAATAATAAATGATGAGTAATGCATAAAAAATAGCATTATTACATAATAATTAGTATTAATTATACAATAATAATAAAAATAATAATATATGGAACACATGTTATAGTTACAAGTAACCCCATGCAAACAAATAATTCCATACCTTGGACTCTATATGACGTTTCGTCTATGATGAGGGCTGTACTTCTATTTAATGCTTCTGTAAATATGTTAGTTACATTTTGCGCTGTGAAATTATTGGCTGTGTTGGTAATAATGTCATGATCCACGATGACACTTCCTTCCTTAAGACTGTTAACCACAACACGCATTTTATTCAGTTCTTGAAGACCGGGAGGAAGATTTTTGAGTACCTGCAAAGCATAGGAAAAATAGAAATAGAATGTTTAGGTTTTTTTGCTTCTTACACTAAATTGAACATGTGGCAGTCATTTGGGAAAGAAATGGATATAGCCCTATTATTTCTAGAAAATTGAGTTTTTGGTTGAAGTTCATGGTGGGACATACATCCAAAGTCTTGGTTTAGTCCATCTCTCCTGGAGTTAAGATGTTGATATATTTTAAATCCTAAGTCTACAGTCCCTGGCAGCCTCACTAAAGAAGAATGCATATTATAGTACCTTATGAAAACTTTAATATGCATTCTTTAAAACATTAGGAAAAAAGTACTTGCCTTAAGTGGAAGCTGCAGCCCCAGAGCCTCCTCTGTGGCTGAACGATTCTCAGACTGGCAGTGAGTATATCATGTGCCGGGACATGTGCCCGGCCAAACTCATCCTCTGCACAGAAGATAGCTGGTGGGGTGTGAGTAAAGGGGCAAATGCATATGGGGGGATTCTGTAGAACCCCCATGCCACTGCAGGGGCATCATGTAAATTTAAAGGGACCTCTCAACTATCATATACTGTAAAGCGCATGCGATGGCTGGAACGTCCCTCTAATGGAGTTGTGATTTGTGACGTCTGATACATTGTGTCCAAGTGCTGAGAAATGTTGGCCAACGATGGTTCTCCCATCAGGGTTGGCTTTAGATTGTGCTTTTGGGATAAATCCTTATTTCTTTACGTGGCTGTAGATGGGGCTTACCTCGTTTGTAAAGTTAGCTTCAAACTCCTTGTATTCGTTGCTACTTGCATTGCTGTATCCAGGCTTGAAGTTCTCATTCGTTATCCGAACTGACGCATTAAATACTCTTCCCACTGTTGGGGGACAAAATTAAAGATTTAACTAAATTAATCAGATTTGCCAAGAAACAAATCGGCATTATTAAACACTGACTACCGATTCGGAATAAGGAGAGAAAATGAAGACAGAATATGAAGCTAAAAGAGCCGATACAGTGAATTCTGCTCCACCTGTACTAGTTGGTCTTAACGTGTGTCTATTTTGTATATTGTATATAATTTTAATGTAATTTTTTTTAATATTACTTTTAATATAATTTTAATGTTGCTGGTTTTCACTTCCATATATATATATATATATATATATTTACAGCGCATCGCTTTGTGGTGTACTTATCATTAATTTAAAAAAATGCAGAATTATTTCAAAAAAGTACTTTAGGGGCATTGGACAAAAAAACCCCCCAAAAAGATATTAACATCCTTTTTTAAAAAAATAATTAATTAAATTATTTATTTTTGCTGCCTTCGATATCATAATCAGATTTTGAGGAATTCCACATTTTTATTTGGAACTCCATAATACTTATATTTTTTGCCTGTCACGTGGAGCTGCATTTACTTTTTAAAATGACAAAAATATTGGTTATGGGCAAAACCATACATTGTTCCTTTTCTCCTATATTTAAAAATTTTTGCAAAACATAGAATTTTTTTTGTACTTTTTTTTTTTTTTAACTTTTCCTTTTACTTAAGTCCCAAAGCCATGTTGGATTAATAATTATCGGTGAAAATTACTCTGCAAACAAAACCTAAGATGATTCTTGCAAAACAACTTTGGTCAAGAAAACACTTATCAGGGAAGGGCTCAAAGTGTGAGTACAAAAATAACGTAAAGAAAAGTGTTTGAATACCATGAAGACAGCATTATTCTAAAAAATGTCATTTGGTTCTGTCGGTAATGGATTTTTTAAACTTATTTCCTTGCTTTGGATAAACAGAGTTAATTCTAAATGACTATAATGAGCAAAAATTATTTTCCCTTTTTTATTGAGGAATAAAAAAATAGAGCCGGAAAACTGTACCTATGCATTGTCCCGACAGGAATTTAATTAATTATAGAGTTCAAGAGAAACAATGTTGTTTTATGACTCTTTTGTAATTCTTACCTGTCCTGACAGTTAAGGTATAATTCGCATTTTGAGGGCATGACATTTGTTGGACTATGATTTGATATGGAAAAGAAGGTAAAAGTTCTGTAAATGTCACTGAGCCGGCAGACGTTTCTTCCTTTACAGGATTATTGTCCTTCAGCAATATTACTTTATACATTGCTTTGTCTGGACCTCCTTTAGCAATCACTTCCGGTTGGATCACATCACTGGTAAGTTTGTTGAGTCGCAAAGAGACTTCTACTTGACCTGTGAATATACGTAAATATATCAATTAACATTTTAATTTAGATACAACATAATCAGTAAAGGAAATTATTGAACTGATTTTTAACTTACTACATGCTGAAGGTGCTGAAGAAGTTGAGGTGGTAGTTGTAGGGGTTGTAGGGGTTGTAGGGGTTGTAGTGGTTGTAGTGGTTGTAGGGGTTGTGGTAGAAGTTGTTGAATTTGTTTGACTGGTTGTTGATGGCATGGTGATGGAGGTGGATACATTTGATTCTTTGGTTGTGGTACTACTAACGCCAGGAATAGTTGCTGTGATGGACATATTCACTGCTGTACTTTGAGAAGTTGAGGCGGTAGTTGAGGCTGTTGTCGTAGCGGTTGTTGAAACAAGGTTTTCTGTGGGAATTCCGAGCCGGGCACAATATAAAGAGAGATATTTACATAGTCCCGCGATATATGTATGCAAAAAGCAACAACGGGATGGAATAAAAACAATGCGGCAGAAAAATACAGCCACAAACAATGCAGTGATTCTTAACACAATGATATTTTCTGATATATGTTTCTATTTCTATTCTATTGATTCTTAACAAGATTTTTTGTAGTTAGACATCAGATGTAATCCTGTAGTCAGCTAGATGTGCTGCAACCAATGACGGATTAACATGACACTCAATCTTGTTGAGCATACCCAAGGATAAATAACATAAAATAAACTAACGACCAGAGCCCGCCTTAGGCGTTGTGGCGCCCTGTGCGGACTACTCCTCTGGCCCCCCTCACTACCCCCCTTCTCTGCCCCTTCAAACTACCCCCTCTCAAACTACCCCTCCCCTCTGCCCCTTCAAACTACCCCCCCCTGCCCCTTCAAACTACACCCCCCCGCCCCTTCAAACTACACCCCCCCCTCTGCCCCTTCAAACTACACCCCCCCCCACTTACCTTGTTGCCGGAGTCCTGCGGTGAGAGCGGGAGGCATCCGTCTTCTCGCTCTGCCGCGGTGCCGGCATTTCATGTTGAGCGTCGGAATAGTCCGGCACACAACATGAGATGCCCGCACCGCGACGGAGTCACGGAGAGTAAGGGGCGCCGAGCGGTTGTTGAGAACTTCACGAGCAACCGCTCGGCGCCCCTGCCCGGGACTTAGATTTAAGCATCGTTTTTTTATTGGGTTTTTTTTAAACTTTGTTTAACATGATTGATGTTAAATAAAGTTTAAAAAAACAAAAAAAAACGATGTTTTAAGTTAAGTCCCGGGCAGGCGCCCCTGCTACCATGGCGCCCCGTGCGGTCGCACAGGTCTCACACCCCTAAGGCCGGCCCTGCTAACGACTATGTAAACATTACATAGAACATAAAGTGGTAGCGTGACCATAACCAGATCCTAGTCCATAAAGGATCGAGGGCCCCGAGGCTCTGGCGCAGGCGTAAACCATACTGAAAGCTACTGGCGTCTATGAAATGCACAGTAGCCCAACTTCACTCTCCCAGGGATGAACCATGCGTGGGATAGGCATACGGCTCCTGAATCTAGGACGGGACCAATGAAGGTCTCCTTAGCAGGAGAAACGGGGAGACTAGACGGGGGGGTCTGATCTGCCGGCAGGTTCAATGTTCCGGTGTTTCTCTTGCTCACCTACACACGTGACTCCAGGAACTGCTGGGCTGGTATCGTTAAACCCGGGTAAACATTGGCATGTATATGACCCAGCATTAGGTGTGCACGTCGCATGTTTCGAGCAGCCGTTTAGGCCGGAGTCGCAGCTGTTTCTCTCTGCAGAGACAAAGAATAACATTAAAAAACATTTTAAAAATTCCTCTTTGTAGTTATAGAGACATTTGATCTTAAAGGGGCTCTGTTGTGTAAATAAGCTTTACATCGTGAGCACAGATCCTCCCCTGATGCCCCTCTTTTCTAGGAGCTCGGAATGTTTGCTGGGTATGAGGGTAGCGCAGGGTTCTACAGCCCTAAAAGCCCCGATAATGTGTATAGAAACAGCCGGAAATAGGTTTATAAATTAAATTGTTGAATAAAATACATTATTGTTTCATGCAAACAAATAATTCCATACCTTGGAATCTATATGACGTTGGGTCTATGATGAGGGCTGTACTTCTATTTAATGCTTCTGTAAATATGTTAGTTACATTTTCCACTGTGAAATTATTGGCTGTGTTGGTAATAATGTCATAATCCACGATGACACTTCCTTCCTTAAGACTGTTGATAACAATACGCATTTTTCCGGAGTTAATCAATTCTTGAAGACCGGGAGGAAGATTTTTTTGTATCTGCAAAGTATAGAAAAATAGAATGTTTAGGTTTTTTTGCTTCTTACACTAAATTGAACATGTGGCAGTAATTTTAGAAAGAAATGGATATAGCCCTATTATTTCTAGAAAATTGAGTTTTTGGTTGAAGTTCATGGTGGGACATACATCCAAAGTCTTGGTTTAGTCCATCTCTCCTGGAGTTGATATATTATAAATCCTAAGTCTACAGTCCCTGGCAGCCTCACTAAAGAAGAATGCATATTATAGTACCTTATGAAAACTTTAATATGCATTCTTTAAAGCATTGGGAAAAAAGTACTTGCCTTAAGTGGAAGCTGCAGCTCCAGAGCCTCCTCTGTGGCTGAACGATTCTCGGACTGGCGGTGAGTATATCATGTGCCGGGACATGTGTTCGGCCAAACTCACCCTCTGCACAGAAGATAGCTGGTGGGGTGTGAGTAAAGGGGCAAATGCATATGGGGGGATTCTGTAGAACCCCCATGCCACTGCAGGGGCATCATGTAAATTTAAAGGGACCTCTCAACTATCATATACTGTAAAGCGCATGCGATGGCTGGAACGTCCCTCTAATGGAGTTGTGATTTGTGACCTCTGATACATTGTGTCCAAGTGCTGAGAAATGTTGGCCAACGATGGTTCTCCCATCAGGGTTGGCTTTAGATTGTGCTTTTGGGATAAATCCTTATTTCTTTACGTGGCTGTAGATGGGGCTTACCTCTTTTATAAAGTTAGCTTCAAACTCCTTGTATTCGTTGCTACTTGTATTGCTGTATCCAGGCTTGAAGTTCTCATTCGTTATCCGAACTGACGCATTAAATACTCTTCCCGCTGTTGGGGGACAAAATTAAAGATTTAACCAAATTAATCAGATTTGCCAAGAAATAAATCGGCATTATTAAACACTGACTACCGATTCGGAATAAGGAGAGAAAATGAAGACAGAATATGAAGCTAAAAGAGCCAATATAGTGAATTCTGCTCCACCTGTACTAGTTGGTCTTAACGTGTGTCTATTTTGTATATTGTATATAATTTTAATGTTGCTGGTTTTCACTTCCATATATATATATATATATTTACAGCGCATTGCTTTGTGGTGTACTTATCATTAATTTAAAAAAATGCAGAATTATTTCAAAAAAGTACTTTAGGGGCATTGGACAAAAAAAACCCCCAAAAAGATTAACATCCTTTTTTTTTTAATTAATTAATTAAATTATTTTTTTTTACTGCTTTCGATATCATAATCAGATTTTGAGGAATTCCACATTTTTATTTGGAACTCCATAATACTTATATTTTTTGCCTTTTAGTCATGTGGAGCTGCATTTACTTTACAAAAATATTGGTTATGGGCAAGACTATACATTGTTCCTTTTCTCCTATATTTAAACATTTTTGCAAAACATAGAATTTTTTTTTTACTTTTTTTTTTTTTACTTTTCCTTTTACTTAAGTCCCAAAGCCATGTTTGATTAATAATTATCGGTGAAAATTACTCTGCAAACAAAACCTAAGATGATTCTTGCAAAACAACTTTGGTCAAGAAAACACTTATCAGGGAAGGGCTCAAAGTGTGAGTACAAAAATAACGCAAAGAAAAGTGTTTGAATACCATGAAGACAGCATTATTCTAAAAAATTTCATTTGGTTCTGTCGGTAATGGAGTTTTAAAATGTATTTCCTTGCTTTGGATAAACAGAGTTAATTCTAAATGACTATAATGAGCAAAAAATATTTTCCCTTTTTTATTGAGGAATTAAAAATAGAGCCGGAAAACTGTACCAATGCATTGTCCCGACAGGAATTTAATTAATTATAGAGTTCAAGAGAAACAATGTTGTTTTATGACTCTTTTGTTATGAATATATATCCAAATCTAGTCAAACGTCATTAAAGCAAAACTTTTTTTTTGTAAAAATAACTTTTAGATGTTATACTGCAAAAATTAGAAGGGTTGGAATATTAATCTTGGGTTAAATAGATTTTTTTGTATGTGGATTTATCTAAAAAAAAAAAGAAAATTGATATTATTTATGGGTGTATTTAAAACATGAATGATGAAAATATATTGCCAATATTGAATTTTAGCATCTTAGCGGCAGATAATTCTTACCTGTCCTGACAGTTAAGGTATAATTCGCATTTTGAGGGCATGAAATTTGTTGGACTATGATTTGATATGGAAAAGAAGGTAAAAGTTCTGTAAATGTCACTGAGCCGGCAGACGTTTCTTCCTTTACAGGAGTATTGTCCTTCAGCAATATTACTTTATACATTGCTTTGTCTGGACCTCCTTTAGCAATCACTTCCGGTTGGATCACATCACTGGTAAGTTTGTTGAGTCGCAAAGAGACTTCTACTTGACCTGTGAATATACGTAAATATATCAATTAACATTTTAATTTAGATACAACATAATCAGTAAAGGAAATTATTGAACTGATTTTTAACTTACTACATGCTGAAGGTGCTGAAGAAGTTGAGGTGGTAGTTGTAGTGGTTGTAGTGGTTGTAGTGGTTGTAGGGGTTGTGGTAGAAGTAGTTGAATTTGTTTGACCGGCTGTTGATGGCATGGTGATGGCGGTGGATACATTTGATTCTTTGGTTGTGGTACTACTAACACCAGGGATAGTTGCTGTGATTGACATATTTACTGCAGTACTTTGAGAAGTTGAGGTGGTAGTTGTGGCTGTTGTCGTAGCGGTTGTTGAATTTGTTTGACCGGCTGTTGATGGGATGGTGATGGCGGTGGATACATTTGATTCTTTGGTTGTGGTACTACTAACACCAGACGTAGTGACTGTAAATGACGTATTCACCGCAGGACTTTGAGAAGTTGATGTGGTAGTTGTATTTGTAGTGGCTGTTGTCGTAGTGGTTGTTGAATTTGTTTGACTGGTTGTTGATGGCATGGTGATGGAGGTGGATACATTTGATTCTTTGGTTGTGGTACTACTAACACCAGGGATAATTGCTGTGATTGACATATTCACTGCTGTACTTTGAGACGTTGAGGTGGTAGTTGTGGTTGTTGTCGTAGCGGTTGTTGAATTTGTTTGACCGGCTGTTGATGGCATGGTGATGGCGGTGGATACATTTGATTCTGTGGTTGTGGTACTACTAACACCAGGGATAGTTGCTGTGATTGACGTATTCACTGCAATACTTTGAGAAGTTGAGGTGGTAGTTGTGGTTGTTGTCGTAGCGGTTGTTGAATTTGTTTGACCGGCTGTTGATGGGATGGTGATGGCGGTGGATATATTTGATTCTTTGGTTGCGGTACTACTAACACCAGGTGTAGTGACTATGATTGATGTATTCACTGCAGGACTTTGAGAAGTTGATGTGGTAGTTGTATTTGTAGTGGCTGTTGTCGTAGTGGTTGTTGAATTTGTTTGACTGGTTGTTGATGGCATGGTGATGGAGGTGGATACATTTGATTCTTTGGTTGTGGTACTACTAACACCAGGGATAATTGCTGTGATTGACATATTCACTGCTGTACTTTGAGACGTTGAGGTGGTAGTTGTGGTTGTTGTCGTAGCGGTTGTTGAATTTGTTTGGCCGGCTGTTGATGGCATGGTGATGGCGGTGGATACATTTGATTCTGTGGTTGTGGTACTACTAACACCAGGGATAGTTGCTGTGATTGACATATTCACTGCAATACTTTGAGAAGTTGAGGCGGTAGTTGTGGCTGTTGTCGTAGCGGTTGTTGAATTTGTTTGACTGGTTGTTGATGGCATGGTGATGGTGGTGGATATATTTGATTCTTTGGTTGCGGTACTACTAACACCAGGTGTAGTGACTATGATTGATGTATTCACTGCAGGACTTTGAGAAGTTGATGTGGTAGTTGTATTTGTAGTGGCTGTTGTCGTAGCGGTTGTTGAATTTGTTTGACTGGTTGTTGATGGCATGGTGATGGAGGTGGATACATTTGATTCTTTGGTTGTGGTACTACTAACACCAGACGTAGTGACTGTAAATGACGTATTCACTGCAGTACTTGTAGTAGAATTTATACTAATAGCTTCTGATGGCATGAGCACGGTTGTGGCTGTGGTTGTTACTTTGCTTGGCATTACTGTGGATGCAACAGTGTCTGTTCCTAATGAAGATGTATCAGAGGAAAATGTACTGCTGGGAAAATTATATATAATCGTGCTTTCTGTTCCTGTCACTGAAGGTGTAGATGTAATTGACACTAGTGGGGAAGAATGATCTACTATTTCACTTGTTATAATGGTTTCTTCAGTTATAGTGGGTCCATTTGAGGTATAAACGGTCACTGTTTCACTAAGTGGAATTTGAGTTGTAAATGCTGTAGTTCCCGGAAAAATGCTTGATTGCGAATCACTTGTTGTATGTTGTTCTGTCATTGGGGATGTTCTATCAAAGGGAGTCTCAACAGCTGAAGATGACAATCCAACCGCACTGGTACTCAATGGTATCTCAGTGGTTCCAGTGAAATCTGTTGGGTTTATTGTTGATGATTCTGATGTAGACTCCATAAAGTTTAGTGTCTGTGTTCCAGTTGGAAAATTACTCGTCATAGATGAAGCACCAGTACTTAAATTGTCTTCTGTGCTAATGAAAAAGGTGTTTGGAGATGTAGCTGAAGGTGTTGATAGCCTCTGTGTTGAACTGGTTTCTCCTGTTGGGTTAGTTGATGTTGGCATTACTGTGGATGCCACAGCGTCTGTTCCTAATGAAGATGTATCAGAGGAAAATGTACTGCTAGGAAAATGATCTATAATCGTGCTTTCTGTTCCTGTCACTGAAGGTGTAGATGTAATTGACACTAGTGGGGAAGAATGATCTACTATTTCACTTGTTATAATGGTTTCTTCAGTTATAGTGGGTCCATTTGATGTATGAACGGTCACTGTTTCACTAAGTGAAATTTCAGTTGTAAATGCTGTAGTTCCCGGTAAAATGCTTGATTGCGAATCACTTGTTGTATTTTGTTCTGTCATTGGGGATGTTCTATCAAAGGGAGTCTCAACAGCTGAAGATGACAATCCAACCGCACTGGTACTCAATGGTATCTCAGTGGTTCCAGTGAAATCTGTTGGGTTTATTGATGATGATTCTGATGTAGACTCCATAAAGTTTAGTGTCTGTGTTTCAGTTGGAAGATTACTCTTCAAAGATGAAGCACCAGTACTTAAATTTTCTTCTGTGCTAATGAAAAAGGTGTTTGAAGATGTAGCTGAAGGGGTTGATATCCTCTGTGTTGAACTGGCTTCTCCTGTTGGGTTAGTTGATGTTGGCATTACTGTGGATGCAACAGCGTCTGTTCCTAATGAAGATGTATCAGAGGAAAATGTACTGCTAGGAAAATGATCTATAATCGTGCTTTCTGTTCCTGTCACTGAAGGTGTAGATGTAATTGACACTAGTGGGGAAGAATTATCTGCTATTTCACTTGTTAAAATGGTTTCTTCAGTTATAGTGGGTCCACTTGATGTATGAACGGTCACTGTTTCACTAAGTGGAATTTCAGTTGTAAATGCTGTAGTTCCCGGTAAAATGCTTGAATGCGAATCACTTATTGTATTTTGTTCTGTCATTGGGGATGTTCTATCAAAGGGAGTCTCAACAGCCGAAGATGTTAATCCAACCACACTGGTACTCAATGGTATGTCAGTGGTTCCAGTGAAATCTGTTGGGTTTATTGATGATGATTCCGATGTAGAGTCCGTAAAGTCTAATGTCTGTGTTTCCGTTGGAAGATTACTCGTCATAGATGAAGCACCAGTACTTAAATTGTCTTCTGTGCTAATGAAAAAGGTGTTTGGAGATGTAGCTGAAGGGGTTGATATCCTCTGTGTTCCACTAGTTTCTCCTGTTGGGTTTATTGATGATGATTCCGATGTAGAGTCCGTAAAATCTAGGGTCTGTGTTTCAGTTGGAAAATTACTCGCCATAGATGAAGCACCAGTACTTAAATTGTCTTCTGTGCTCATGAAAAAGGTGTTTGGAGATGTAGCTGAAGGGGTTGATAGCCTCTGTGTTGAACTGGCTTCTCCTGTTGGGTTAGTTGATGTTGGCATTACTGTGGATGCCACAGCGTCTGTTCCTGATGAAGATGTATCAGAGGAAAATGTACTGCTGGGAAATTTATCTATAATTGTGCTTTCTGTTCCTGTCACTGAAGGTGTAGATGTAATGGACACTAGTGGGGAAGAATTATCTGCTATTTCACTTGTTATAACGGTTTCTTCAGTTATAGTGGGTCCATTTGATGTATGAACGGTCACTGTTTCACTAAGTGGTATTTCGGTTGTAAATGCTGTAGTTCCCGGTAAAATGCTTGATTGCGAATTACTTGTTGTATTTTGTTCTGTCATTGGGGATGTTCTATCAAAGGGAGTCTCAATGGCAGAAGATGTCAATCCAACCGCACTGGTACTCAATGGTATCTCAGTGGTTCCAGTGAGATCTGTTGGGTTTATTGATGATGAGTCCGATGTAGACTCCATAAAATCTAGGGTCTGTGTTTCAGTTGGAAAATTACTCGTCATAGATGAAGCACCAGTACTTAAATTGTCTTCTGTGCTAATGAAAAAGGTGTTTGGAGATGTAGCTGAAGGGGTTGATAGCCTCTGTGTTGAACTGGCTTCTCCTGTTGGGTTAGTTGATGTTGGCATTACTGTGGATGCCACAGCGTCTGTTCCTAATGAAGATGTATCAGAGGAAAATGTACTGCTAGGAAAATTATCTATTATCGTGCTTTCTGTTCCTGTCAATGAAGGTGTAGATGTAATTGACACTAGTGGGGAAGAATGATCTACTATTTCACTTGTTATAATGGTTTCTTCAGTTATAGTGGGTCCATTTGATGTATGAACGGTCACTGTTTCACTAAGTGGTATTTCGGTTGTAAATGCTGTAGTTCCCGGTATAATGCTTGATTGTGAATCACTTATTGTATTTTGTTCCGTCATTGGGGATGTTCTATCAAAGGGAGTCTCAACAGCCGAAGATGTCAATCCAACCGCACTGGTACTCAATGGTATCTCAGTGGTTCCAGTGAAATCTGTTGGGTTCATTGATGATGATTCCGATGTAGAGTCCGTAAAGTCTAGTGTCTGTGTTTCAGTTGGAAGATTACTCGTCATAGATGAAGCACCAGTACTTAAATTTTCTTCTGTGCTAATGAAAAAGGTGTTTGAAGATGTAGCTGAAGGGGTTGATAGCCTCTGTGTTGAACTGGCTTCTTCTGTTGGGTTAGTTGATGTTGGCATTACTGTGGATGCAACAGCGTCTGTTCCTAATGAAGATGTATCAGAGGAAAATGTACTGCTGGGAAAATTATCTATAATCGTGCTTTCTGTTCCTGTCACTGAAGGTGTAGATGTAATTGACACTAGTGGGGAAGAATGATCTACTATTTCACTTGTTATAACGGTTTCTTCAGTTATAGTGGGCCCATTTGAGGTATAAATGGTCACTGTTTCACTAAGTGGAATTTCAGTTGTAAACGCTGTAGTTCCCGGTAAAATGCTTGATTGCGAATTACTTATTGTATTTTGTTCTGTCATTGGGGATGTTCTATCAAAGGGAGTCTCAATGGCAGAAGATGTCAATCCAACCGCACTGGTACTCAATGGTATCTCAGTGGTTCCAGTGAGATCTGTTGGGTTTATTGATGATGAGTCCGATGTAGACGCCATAAAATCTAGGGTCTGTGTTTCAGTTGGAAAATTACTCGTCATAGATGAAGCACCAGTACTTAAATTGTCTTCTGTGCTAATGAAAAAGGTGTTTGGAGATGTAGCTGAAGGGGTTGATATCCTCTGTGTTGAACTGGCTTCTCCTGTTGGGTTAGTTGATGTTGGCATTACTGTGGATGCCACAGCGTCTGTTCCTAATGAAGATGTATCAGAGGAAAATGTACTGCTAGGAAAATTATCTATTATCGTGCTTTCTGTTCCTGTCACTGAAGGTGTAGATGTAATTGACACTAGTGGGGAAGAATTATCTACTATTTCACTTGTTATAATGGTTTCTTCAGTTATAGTGGGTCCATTTGATCTATGAACGGTCACTGTTTCACTAAGTGGTATTTCGGTTGTAAATGCTGTAGTTCCCGGTATAATGCTTGATTGTGAATCACTTATTGTATTTTGTTCCGTCATTGGGGATGTTCTATCAAAGGCAGTCTCAACAGCCGAAGATGTCAATCCAACCGCACTGGTACTCAATGGTATCTCAGTGGTTCCAGTGAAATCTGTTGGGTTCATTGATGATGATTCCCATGTAGAGTCCGTAAAGTCTAGTGTCTGTGTTTCAGTTGGAAGATTACTAGTCATAGATGAAGCACCAGTACTTAAATTTTCTTCTGTGCTAATGAAAAAGGTGTTTGGAGATGTAGCTGAAGGGGTTGATATTCTCTGTGTTCCACTAGTTTCTCCTGTTGGGTTTATTGATGATGATTCTGATGTAGACTCCATAAAGTTTAGTGTCTGTGTTTCAGTTGGAAGATTACTCGTCATAGATGAAGCACCAGTACTTAAATTTTCTTCTGTGCTAATGAAAAAGGTGTTTGGAGATGTAGCTGAAGGGGTTGATATCCTCTGTGTTGAACTGGCTTCTCCTGTTGGGTTAGTTGATGTTGGCATTACTGTGGATGACGCAGCGTCTGTTCCTAATGAAGATGTATCAGAGGAAAATGTACTGCTGGGAAAATTATCCATTATCGTGCTTTCTGTTCCTGTCACTGAAGGTGTAGATGTAATTGACACCAGTGGGGAAGAATTATCTGCTATTTCACTTGTTATAATGGTTTCTTCAGTTATAGTGGGCCCATTTGATGTATGAACGGTCACTGTTTCACTAAGTGGAATTTCAGTTGTAAATGCTGTAGTTCCCGGTATAATGCTTGATTGTGAATCACTTATTGTATTTTGTTCCGTCATTGGGGATGTTCTATCAAAGGGAGTCTCAACAGCAGAAGATGTGACTCCAACCGCACTGGTACTTAATGGTATGTCAGTGGTTTCAGTGAGATCTGTTGGGTTCATTGATGATGATTCCAATGTAGAGTCCGTAAACATTGTTTCAGTTCCTGTACTCAATATTTCTTCAGTGCTAATGTAAAAAGTGTTTGTAGCTGAAGTAGTTGATATATCATATATTGAGCTTGTTGCTTCAGTTGGATTCATTGATGAAGACATTGACGTAGTGTCAGCTTCTGTTGCTATTTCAGTTGGAAGTGTACTAGTCATGACGGCAGAACTGAATTGTTCTTTAGTACTAGTGAAAACTGAGTTTGGAAATGTAGCTGAAGGGGTTGTTATTTCCTGTGTTTCACTTGTCCCATCCGTTGGAGTCATTGATTGAGTGGTAAAGTCTGTCATTTCCGGTAATGTGCCGGAATGTGAATCGCTTACTGTATTTTGTCCTGTGATGGGAGACGAGGTAAAGGTCTCAACACCTGAAGATGTCAAATCAACTTCACCTGTACTCAATGGTTTCTCAGTGGTTTCAGTGAAATCTGATGGAATAGTTGATGATAACATTGATGTAGAAGCAACAGTGTCTGTCCCCAAAGAAGATACATCAGAGGAAAATAAACTACTTGTATATATGGTTTCTGTTGCTGTAACTGTAGATATTGTTGACATGAGTGGAGAAGAATTTCCTGCCATTTCACTGGTGGCAATGTTTTCCTCAGTTGGACTTGTTACCTCAGTTGGATTAACTGACGATGACATTGTTGGAGACTCATTTGTATCTGTCCCCAATGGAGATATTGCAGAGGATAATGTACTACTGACAAAAATATCCGTAAATGAGCTATCTCTTACTGTACCAGTTGAAGACAATGAGATGGGAGGAGATGAATTGTCTTCAGAAGGACTATTAGTATCAGTGTTTTGTGTAGAGTCAGAAAATGGTAAGACAGTGCTTACCATGGAGGTGGATATTTCTGAGTTTGTTTCACTGACCTTATCAGTTGTTAATGAGCTTTCAGAAAATGGATCAGAAACCGACGACGATGTCTTATACTCCGTTGTGTCAGAATTAGACGGAGACACACTGGCGTATGCACTGGTTTCCCTTCCTGTTGTCGATAACCCATCAGTGACCATATTTGTGGTTGTACTAAAAAGTGGATCAGTACTTTTGGTAGAATCTGATGAGGATGTAGCAAACGATACTTTGTTCGTGGTATCTGAGTATTCACTGTTGGCAGATACCGTGGTTGAGGTAATGCTTTCTGTAACAGTAGGTTCTTCAGCTGTACTCAAGTCGCCTGGGGAAGTATTCTCTGTAACGCCTGACATAGGTTGACCTTCTGATGTCACTTCACTTGTAACAGACATTCTTACAGTTTGTGATGTGTCTGCCATGTTGGTTGTAGCGCTATCATGTTGCGTATTATACTCAGTTGTAAATTGGTCCACAGTCTCTAAACTCACACTTGTTTCTGGCGACGGGGAACCGGACGTAGTGCTGATATCAGACCCTACATTATTCGTATTTGTTGTCATGGAAGAAGCAGCACCCGTGGTGATCTCGCTCTGTTGGCTGGAACTTTCTTCCAACAACGTTGTTGAACCAGAAGTCCCTCCCTCCAGCGTTGAGGTGTCCGTGGCCATTACTGTTGTCTCTGAAGCTGCAGACACCTCATTGGCTGTTGTAAAACTGCTATTAAAGTTACCGGTGGCCTCATTGGCCAGAGTAGTTTCCTCTGTGACTACTGAACTACTGCTGGTAGGATCTGTTGCGCTGGATTGCATATGGCCACCTAGACAATGACAAAATGAGATATCAGAATTCTGCCAGATAGCATTACAAAGTTTATGAAAATACGTAAAAGAATATGAGGCATAATCTATAAAAAACTGCAAAACGACCCAGAATACGTTTTTGAGATCTATGCCAAAGAAGACATACATACCTACTCCCACCACTGAAGAAAAAATAAACATGAGGGCGCTCAGAAAAGAAAAGCATCAGCATTCGTAGCAGGTGTGAATAACCTTGTGGAAAGTGGTGTGATAAACCTGGTCACTGGATTTAACCATTTTTCTATTTTTTATGCAGAAGAACCCATGGTATTTGGCAAATGACCTAAGTTTACCTAGCTTAGGAATTAATACGTATCTTAATACCAACAAATATCACAAGGAGCTGCTCACTATGAGTTGGTTTATCAAAACCAAGGGAGTAAAAAAAGGAAAATATGTTTATATCGCAAACGTATGGAGAGAATTAAGTAATTTATTCAAGTTAATTATAGTAAATTAATTCAATGTGTATTAGAAATTCATAGGAAGAATCGATTTATCACTTGGATATAATTATCATGATTTGCACAGCTCAATTCATCCAATGTAAAGGGAAAAACAACCAAGAGCCCTAGTGCAACCTATACTGCATAAGAAAAAAATGTTTATAAACTGGAAAAAAAATGAACAAAAAGATACACACAACAGTAAGCAAGCAAAAAGTGATAATTTTGCAATGCCAGCAAATAATGCCCGTGTGCTAACACCACTGCTGAGTCCACGTGTAACATGGTCCAATATGAATTGATTGAAAGGAGGAAATAAAAAAGAATAATGATTTAACCGGAAACGTCCTCAGACATTAGTAATGCCATTTAAAACAAATTCCTTCTCTCAACAAAAAATCCGGTCACGTCAGAAGGTTTGAAGCTTGAGGTAATAAATGGATGTGTAGAAAAACAATAAGCTACAATCTAACCTCGGGGCTTATGTCACCGAGGAATTCTTTAGGTGAATTATCGGGGACGCAATGCCAGAGTTTTTATGTTTGAGTTAGTTGCTTTTTAATGTAAAAGTTCTGAGTGCTCATCCCATACTTTGATTTTAATATGTCATGTTTCTATAATGTTTGGCCCTCACGCCCCTATATCCCTTATGATTCCTCATTGAGCGTTTTCTTTCTAAACTTGCCAATGTTACGTGAAAATCTTAAACCACGCAAATCACTGCAGCACTTGATCATTTGAGTACTCTCCGTTTAATTATATGAAAACCCTTAGAATGGTTATTAACTGAAACATTCTTAACTAAACCAGTTATGTTCCAGATAATCCTCAAATAGTTACGGCCATTTAAAGGGACACCCCAGTGTTCCAATCAGCTTGGCCAACAAATAATCCATATTAAAGTAAGTTGTGCTTAAAAAAAATAATCACTCACTTTTGGGAGGAGCTGCAGCTCCAGAGCTTCCCATTTTAGCACCACCGATTGGCTGCTTAAAGCAGCCAATCACTGGCAGGATCAAAAAGAGCTGGTTAAGGTCAAGTGCACAGGGTGGAGGTCTTTAGACCTCCCTGAACGCTCACTGAGTGAGGTCCGGAGCTGACTGGCAGTGAGTATACCCGCCAGGACATGTGTTCAGCCAAGTACATCACATGTCAGCCTGGGTCGGCAAAAAAGAGGCCATGCATGCATTTTTTACTTTTTTTTTTGTTTTCACTTTTTCTTTTTTCTTTATTTAAAAAATGCGTGCTGCAGGCATCTCTTGTGATAATTGCATTTAAACTTGTGGGACACAAATGGTTAAATACATCATAGCAGTGTTGTAATTCACTCACAGGTCCACTAAAAACTTTTACAGTTTGTTGTTCCAAACTGCAATAAAACCACGGGTCCCGAAAAGCCAAAGATATATACTATTGCTTCATCCTAAAAGCAGTTTATGAGTACAGCGGAATTTAAGCATGCGATCTGTGATGCACATACTCTATGGAAACATACAAAACATACAAAACTTGTAAAAAGATCTGCGTGATATATTATACTAAGAATGTCAGCAATAAAGCCAATTTTATAAGTTCGAATGTAAAGATCAAATATTTTCTAAAAGTTCCATAATTAAAGCTATTTTTGACCATATAATGTGGCTAGAAATAGCCACGTGAATTGGTTCCAACAACGTCGAAGGACAAAAGGCTTATAAATAGGTATGTTACCTGTAATTACAGTGCATTCGCGCATATCGGTTTAGTTTAGAAAAAGGCTTCTTACGTGGATATGCAAACAAATGACAACCAAAAAAAGAATTTCTTGTGTAAATATTTTAAACGTTTTTATATATAATATTTGTCTTGGGACTTGCGTCTCAATGTTCTTTCCTGACGATTACATTTTTTAAATATTTCCTAGAAATTTAAAACAAAGTCTGTAATTCATACACATCAGTCTGAATGAACTTTCCCTTATATTACTATTGGGCTCCATTCTGTATCCTAGATTGGGGTTGTTCCCTATGTACCGTCTACCTGGCAGAACACAACTGGGATCAAAGACAGACATAATAAATCCACCTGTGCTCATAGAAGTAGATCCTGAAAGCTTGGCTTGGGAGGACCAAAGAAAGTACGTTATAGGTTGTGAGCTGGCGTTATTTTCTCATATAAATTGGAATTTGAAGGCATATAAAATGGAGAACAGCGGGGATGTCTTAAAGGAATGGCAAGTAGGGGAATGAAAAATCCCATCAGCCGCGGTACTCGGGATTAATTGTGATGAGTAGGGACAAATAAAATAATAAAAATAATTTTAAAAAAAATATCAACTCGGGACATTACGGGAAGGCTGCGCTCAACGAGTTACTGTGAGAGGCGTATTAAATAATTCATAGTCAACATGGTAAGAAAAATTGTGACTTAAGCCCAGCTCATCCAAAACTCCCCTTTAAGATACTATATCCCAAAACATACATGAATGTGTTTTTATGCATATCAGTATATATATATATATATATATTTGTGCTGTTAAAATACTTAAGCCATATCTATATTCGACATTCTACTGATTACATCAACGTTAAACACCTTTCCCGTGTTCATTTACTTGAAGCCGGGTCACTCAGGTGGGACACGTACCCTTTGTAAAGAAGTTGAGAAATTGAACCATTTGTCCACAGCCGAGACACTATCCTCAAACGGTTAAAATCTACTCGTCTTGGGGAGATAACAGAAATTATAGGGTTCCAAGACGCAATAAGGTTTATGCATACTTCTAACTTTGACGCCAAATTCACAAAGCTTCTTTCTTTCTTTTATTTGCTAATATGGACCCAAATACAACTTTTTGTAACTTGATAACTGTTACAAATATTTTTTTATAATTATTATTTGTTATTTTTAAAGGTAGCTTGCCATTTAGAGACACGATAGACTAAACAGAAGCTAGCAGAGGTTGGGCGGATTTAATGCTGGCGATAAACCACACGTCTAGCAATCTTCTCTTAGAATGCAATGGAAAAAGTGAAATGGAAAAGCAGTGATACATAGATTTGATGAATATGGAAACAAATACACCTCTCTTCTGCAACCGTTTTTTTTTCCATTGCAGTTTAGGTAAATATCCTTATTCAATTACTGTATTGGCTCGGATATAGGCCCCACTTTTTTCCCCCACTTTAAGTCTTTAAAGTGGGGGTGCGGCCTATGTTCGGGGGCTAGCGCCCGACGCCCGGGACATGCAGTTCCGGGTTGTTAACGGAGGTTGTTAACGCTTGCATAACGCCGGTACGCTAACAATCTTCCTTGCCGGCACTTCCCACGGCGGAAGTGCCAGCACCGGAAGATGAATACGCGTACTGCATAGCTGTCCCCCGCCAGCCCTGCAAGACCCCGGGGAGTCTGCACCAGTAAGTCTAGGGGGGGGGACCTCTTGGGGGCAGAGTGGCAGCATATCTCAGGGGGGGATAGAGTGGCAGCATATCTCGGGGGGGCAGAGTGGCAGCATGTCTGGGGAGGGCAGAGTGGCAGCATATCTCGGGGGGGCAGAGTGGCAGCATGTCTGGGGAGGGAAGAGTGGCAGCATATCTCGGGGGGCAGAGTGGCAGCATGTCTGGGGAGGGCAGAGTGGCAGCATATCTCGGGGGGGCAGAGTGGCAGCATGTCTGGGGAGGGCAGAGTGGCAGCATATCTCGGGGGGGCAGAGTGGCAGCATGTCTGGGGAGGGCAGAGTGGCAGCATGTCTGGGGAGGGCAGAGTGGCAGCATATCTCGGGGGGGCAGAGTGGCAGCATGTCTGGGGAGGGCAGAGTGGCAGCATATCTCGGGGGGGCAGAGTGGCAGCATGTCTGGGGAGGGCAGAGTGGCAGCATATCTCGGGGGGGGGCAGAGTGGCAGCATGTCTGGGGAGGGCAGAGTGGCAGCATATCTCGGGGGGGCAGAGTGGCAGCATGTCTGGGGAGGGCAGAGTGGCAGCATGTCTGGGGAGGGCAGAGTGGCAGCATATCTCGGGGGGGCAGAGTGGCAGCATATCTCGGGGGGGCAGAGTGGCAGCATATCTGGGGAGGGCAGAGTGGCAGCATATCTCGGGGGGGCAGAGTGGCAGCATGTCTGGGGAGGGCAGAGTGGCAGCATATCTGTTCCACTAAGTGGGTTTTTTTTTACTAAGAAATTTTTTTCTTTAAAAAAGCACCTAACTTTTAGGGTGCGGCCTATATCCGAGCCAATACGGTACTTGTGATAGAGTGAAAAGCAATGCTTACATCCCAATAGAGCATTTAACATGGAAACATTTTATAGAATTCTACAGAATTTCTCATCCACAAAAAAGTAACAATTTATTAAGCTCTGTTGAATTCAATTCAAAAGATTTATTAAGAAAATAAAAATATCACAAATGCCCACAATATATTTTAAATATCTCTAGTAAATGTGGCCCCTGTTACATTACTGAATATTATTTTTAAGCCACGTAATCATAATAACACCATTATTTTCTTTAATGAATATGTATTAAACGTATCTAAATGTTTCTTACAGCGATCTACCACTCCCTGCTACTAATGCCACTAACCATACAACCCAGCACCCTGCTTGTTTTTTACCGATGGTTTAATGCGTCTACTTACCTTTAAGTCATCGATAATAATTATTCCTAGGTCCCTGTCTTCCATTATTACTGACGGTTTCCCCAATGTGCCTTGGAATTTTTATTTCCCAAGTGCATTATTTTACATTTATCAACATTAAACTGCAGCTTCCACAATCTCAACTTCTTCTAATTTATGTAAATCACTTGCCATTTGACTTGTTTTACCAGGAATGTCTACCCTGTTCCAATAGCAAAAAGATGTAAGTTACCATAAAGACATTTTTTTATACCACTAAATGAAAATATAAAAAATGTGTGTGGGTTCCAGTTCCGATCCCTGATGTACCCCGCTGGTAACAAGTCCTTCCTCGGAATATACACCATTAACTACAACCTTCTGTCTCATGTTATTCAACCATTGCTGTATCCATTCAACTATTTTAACATGCAACCCCAAACAGCGAAAGTAAATCGATGGCGGATTACACGTCACATACACTAAATATCACAAATAACAAAACTATTATTTGAATAAAACAAAAAAAACAAAACATTTTCTCCATTGCCAATGACTATATAGTGAATTTAAGCACTGTTCTAATTTTACAATCTCATAGATGTAGCTCCAGGGGTTTTTTTTTGTTACACCTTGCTTTTAGATGGGCGTGCGTGAAAATATAAATGTAATCCATTATCCCAGACTCACACATCTGCCCACAGTAAATTAATTTATATCATAATTATATATATTTTAGAATTTTATATATATATTTTTATAAATATATATATATATAATTAGAAACATATATATATATATATATATATATAATTATATATAATTTATAAATATACACATATACTATAATATATATTTTACATATTTATATATTATATATATATATATTATATTTACGCATATACTATATATTATACACATATACTATGATATATATTATATATATATATAATTATATAGAAAAATGTAACCATTCCAATAAAGGATAATGAGTGATGAACTTACAGTTGAAGCAGCAGATAAATATGATGAAATATTTCCAATATGCCATGGCCGGTTAGGTAAATTCCTCTCTGCACCTGTCTCAGGTATCACACTGACATGGTAAGGAACTGTATGGTGGCTTTTGAAGCTCTAGTAAGTGGGTGAGGCTTTGTTTAGGAAGACAAACCTGTTTTACCTTCCAGAAGGATTTGTATCTAAATGCTAACAACCGATGGGAACTTGAGAAAAAAATGTTTAAGCCTTTTAGTTTCTCATCAGAAACCTGGTCCCTAATCTTGACAGCCCTGTTTGGTCACTTTCAGGAGCGGGATGCCCTCACCGAACTATTCCAATTGTTATTGATGTTATTAGTCTCTAAGGACTAATAAGTAGTATTTGCGTCCGGTTTTCCCCATACCCGAAACAGGATTTAAATTACAGAAGCTGAAAGGAGCATTAAAAAACCAAGAATAAAGAAAATAAAAATGTAAACAAATCGTGGGTGGGATGTAGGTAGAAAATGTGTCTGGATATGTTACTGGGTGTCCTTATGTGAATCCTATGCATTTGTTTAAACCCTCCACTGTATTAACATATACTACTTCTACTGGAAGGCTGCTTGACTTATCTACTACCTTAAAATAGAAGCAAAGAATTAATAGGTGGTAGAGAAAAAAAATAGCGTTCAATGCATTTGCTTAGACTCCATTGTTTGAAAATTAAATATTCTCGTATTTGTTAGTAACAATCTATCTATCTATCTATCTATCAGTATCTCTCTGTCTATCTATCTATCTATCTATCTATCTATCTATCTATCTATCTATCAGTATCTCTCTGTCTATCTATCTATCTATCTATCTATCAGTATCTCTCTGTCTATCTATCTATCTATCTATCTATCTATCTATCTATCTATCAGTATCTCTCTGTCTATCTATCTATCTATCTATCAGTATCTCTCTGTCTATCTATCTATCTATCTATCTATCTATCTATCAGTATCTCTCTGTCTATCTATCTATCTATCTATCTATCTATCTATCTATCTATCTATCTATCTATCAGTCTCTCTCTGTCTGTCTATCTATCTATCTATCTATCTATCTATCAGTATCTCTCTGTCTATCTATCTATCTATCTATCTATCAGTCTCTGTCTGTCTATCTATCTATCTATCAGTCTCTGTCTGTCTGTCTATCTATCTATCTATCTATCTATCTATCAGTCTCTCTCTGTCTATCTATCTATCTATCTATCTATCTATCTATCTATCTATCTGTCTCTCTCTGTCTGTCTATCTATCTATCTGTCTATCAGTATCTCTGTCTATCTATCTATCTATCTATCTATCTATCTATCAGTCTCTATCTATCTATCTATCTATCTATCTATCTATCTATCTATCTATCTATCAGTATCTCTATCTATCTATCTATCTATCTATCTATCTATCTATCTATCTATCTATCAGTCTCTCTCTGTCTATCTATCTATCTATCTATCTATCTATCTATCAGTATCTCTCTGTCTATCTATCTATCTATCTATCTATCTATCTATCTATCTATCTATCTGTCTATCTATCAGTATCTCTGTCTATCTATCTATCTATCTATCTATCTATCTATCTATCTATCTATCTACCTATCTATCTATCTATCTATCTATCTATCTATCTATCTATCTATCAGTCTCTCTCTGTCTGTCTATCTATCTATCTATCTATCTATATATCTATCAGTATCTCTCTGTCTATCTATCTATCTATCTATCTATCTATCTATCAGTCTCTCTCTGTCTGTCTATCTATCTATCTATCTATCTATCTATCTATCTCTGTCTGTCTATCTATCTATCTATCTATCAGTATCTCTCTGTCTATCTATCTATCTATCAGTCTCTCTCTGTCTGTCTATCTATCTATCTATCTATCTATCTATCTATCAGTCTCTCTCTGTCTATCTATCTATCTATCTATCAGTCTCTCTCTGTCTATCTATCTATCTATCTATCTATCTATCTATCTATCTGTCTCTCTCTGTCTGTCTATCTATCTATCTGTCTATCAGTATCTCTGTCTATCTATCTATCTATCTATCTATCTATCTATCTATCTATCTATCAGTCTCTATCTATCTATCTATCTATCTATCTATCTGTATCTCTATCTATCTATCTATCAGTCTCTCTCTGTCTATCTATCTATCTATCTATCTATCTATCTATCTATCTATCTATCAGTATCTCTCTGTCTATCTATCTATCTATCTATCTATCTATCTATCTATCTATCTATCAGTATCTCTCTGTCTATCTATCTATCTATCTATCTATCTATCTATCTATCTATCTATCAGTCAGTCTCTCTCTGTCTATCTATCCATCAGTATCTTTTTCTATCTAATGTTACGATTGTTTTTCTGCTTTGTTACAAAGATGCTTTTGTTCAAAGAGTTATTTTATATACAAATGTAGGTGTTGAGTTTGTGTCTTGATGGAGGATACAGTTTTAATCCAGAACCTCCAATACTCCAAAACATAATTTTTTTTATTACTGAGAATATAAACTATTGATTTTAGTTTATGAAGGTACTGGAATGTTAAAAGCTGTGCTAAAAGTTCCGTAAGTGTGCAATTTCCTCGCTTTTATTATGTATGCTCTTTTGCGTCATAACTGTGAATCAGCAGATAAATGTATTTCTACATATCCATTCCAATAATAAAAACTCCATTATAAATACATAATGGTACTCGATTTTACAGGACCTGTGACTCTGTCTGGCCAACCTTTGGAATGAGGGTTAGAGAGGAAATGATAGCATTTTGATCTGTACCGACTTTAAAACGTTACCCCTGGGTAAGTGTGATATCAGGTTCTGAACTGGTTGACAACCATGAAGCTTGTCTTGCTGAAATAAAATAGAAAAATATTAATCACTAAAACACATGTAATTGCAGGAGTCAAGTTTTATTGGCTGTATCTGTTGGGACATTGTTGATATGTGCTAGAATATGTAGAGATCCATCATAGAAGATTGTGGAATCCATGACTTCTCTAAGCCATTTGGAAGCCACCCCTTCAGAGGGACGAAGTCAAAGACAGAGTCTATCATGGTGAGAAAAAGAGAAGAGGGAAGGGTCTGCCAACCTTGGCAAAGAATGGCTCCATCTAGCAGCCCAGTGACACATCGGTTGTCTGACGGCACACAGGGCACAAATATGTCCATATGGACACTAATAAGCACCAAGAACCCGACAAGAGCACTGACACTCATTTTTCCTCATTTCATGATCTAGAGCCAAGCCAAGCTTGTAATTATCGTATTTTTATTTCTCTCCGTTCTGCTAGTAGTTATGTTAGGGAATTGTTGCCCTGTAGCTACAGCACAATGATAAATTGATATAAACCAAGCTTGACTGTGTGGTTTTAAACATTCCCTGCCTAATTGTCCCTAAAATAATTTTGAACAGGTATGATATGAAGATGACAATTATCCCAGCAAAGCTTTCTCAGTCATTGTGTGTCTTCCAAAACTCACCAGTAAAGTTCAGAGGACTCTTTGATGGTCAGGGCCAACCCAGACAGTTTGAAATCGGTTGTATGTTCCATATGTCTACAGGTTGGACTTACGACTAAATCTCCGCGTTATATACTCCAACTACTCTGAGCTTTTATTCGGTGATGTATCCTGGCATAGGCCAAGCAGGTTTAGGGTGGCAGGTCCATTGCGGCAGAAAATTGCCCTCTAGGGTGTCAGACCATGCCACATGGACCACGCAGGGTGCAGCTGGGAGAGGTGCCCTGCTTGCATATGGAGGCATGCTAAGATGGTGAATGATTTGGTGAACAAAGAGGGCCTTAAATGAAACAAGAGAAATTAAAGAGTTAAGTAACAGTAATAATAAGGACTATGGTGCTACTATGGCAATATAAGACTTTGAAGAGCTCTTGAAGCTCTCTTCTTACCTTTTTACCTGGTTAGCCATTACCTGTTACCAGACCATATTCAACCAGTTTTTCTTTTCTCGCTTCCCATATTTGCGTCCCCAGCAAGCTCTTTTTAACTTACTTGATTTAGAGCAACTCAGAGGTAAAACAATAGAAGCTTGAGAAAGATCTACAATTATAAGAGTAGGTGCTCAATGCATTTCATTTCATCAATACAAAAATGCCCACCCACATGTGTTTATTTATGTCTAATGATACTGTGCGTCTATATGTATACATATATAAACACCATATATACACCATCAACAGGCTGTGGCTGAAACTATATTGTACAAAAAACTGTTAGGGTTCCTCTCCCTTTAGTCAATGTATCTAACTTGTGTAGGACTAAGACCAGCTATGGCTGTCCACTGTAGAACACGTTGGGATACAGTGTTTTAATGAAACGGGTGCCAAGAAAGCAATATTTACACATCTGAAGCTGTGTTGTAACTACATGGCTCCGTAGGAACCTGGTTACTCTCCACTATAGCCTAAGGCGGGTATGGGACAAACCCTGGTGCATGAAAAGTGGTAAGTGTGAACCTGAGCCAAAGTCTCTTCTAACTCCTCCACTGAAGCCCTTCTTGACTCAGAAGTCAGAATGAGCTCAGCTATCACATGGCTCGACGATTTGATCCTAGGCTCTGGATTTGCTCTGGATCCGTTCATACCCCAGACCAACCTACTAACCTCTGTTTGGATCTAGAATTGTGAGACCTGGAATAAAACCTTGTTGTAAGGGTTTCACCCGAATGGAATGGCCATTAATTACATAGAACACTTTATTAGTTATAGGTCAGGAGCCTTAGAGAACAGCCCACTAATTAAGCTTTGATAATGGTCTGCATCAATGCGCATTAATGCTATACAGAATGTAGGGTTCGGGTTATGGAGCCTGAGAGTTGAGCTTAGAACAGACCATGAATTACTAATTAGCATTAACAAAGGGCTGTGCTATTGTATTTAAATAGTAGGTAATGGTAGTAAGAGCTCACCTGTCTATTGTGTGTAACAGCCCAGGAATCAGCATTAACAGATCTGGGTGACTGTGTGGGAATTCATGGTGATGCCCAGGCTTCTAGGGGCTGCTTGAGTGATCATGGAATAGCTTTAATACATACAGCATCCAGGGTTCATGTCCGTGTGGATTGGGTAGGCATCTCTACTTGTAAGCATGGGTCAAAAGGGTTATGAAAGGGATGAATACACACAGATTTAGTCCTTTTTAGTCTGTTTCAGAAATTAAGATTACCGCCTTTAGCAGCGGGACCCTGGGATCTGGCATTAAGGGTCTGGAACTTAGTCCTCTAGATGTCAGCCGCCCTAAACCACGGATTTCAGCCTTTATAGGCTTTTCTAAAAATAAAAGGAAACTCGATTTTCAGGCTGCTTATCAAGGTTGGCATCTGATGGTCAGACTTCCAGTTTCTGTCCCAGTTTGCATACACCAAAAAGTGTTTTTTTGGCTTTCCCGATTCAAAGCATTTGAGGGGGAAGTTATCACTCTTCAAAGTGTGGTTAAGGATATAAAATCTAACAAATTCAATGCAAATTCTTCTCTCTGAGGTGATCATACAGCCGAATACAGACGTCCGGAGTGCCTGCAAATCACGTAAGTATTCTATTTGTATGTTTGCATACGCAAGTACAGATCCCGCTGATAAGATAGCAGCTTGAACTGGTCTTTCAACAGCAATAAACCGAGTCATCCGAGTGACTGTCACTTGGTGATTCCAAATGGTGCTGTCAGGCCGTGTCACCACTACCCTCACATCTACCCTCTACCGGCTCTTCTTCTTCCAAATCGAGATCCCCTCATCTACCATCCTAATCGGATCCTCTGACCCCTTTTCCTAGGAACATATACAAAGGCTTTAAACGGTGGCCTAAAATCTTCAATCTATCCCGGTGTGCGAGGGTTAATGCGGTATAGTGACTGTTTTAGGGTCCTATGTCACATAAAATAGTAATAGTCAACTTTGGTTTTTCCAGTACGGCGATATTACAGTGAATACAACACACTAACAATAACCAGTGCTGGACTAATACTACCCAGGGCCCCAGAAAGAACCACACATATTCCGTACATACACACACTAATGTATATATTTTGTCCTTTGTGCCTGAAGACCTGTGAAGAGCTGCGAAGGAGCTCAATGTCATGGAAGAGGCACTGAGACACTCCCCACTCCCCGCCCACCTCCCCGCCCATCATGTTCAATTGTGCTGCGTGTGGGGCCAGCCCCGCCCTCAACATCAGCCAATTGACCACAGAGATCAGCAGGACCTCGCATTGATGCCCGTAGACCCGCCCACCCATATCCTGCGGAGGGAGATAGCATGTCAATTTAACCCGTAAAACACCATTGTTTAATTTAGTATAAAACAGCCAAATTTAGGAAAATGTCAAATCTGTTTTAAGTTTCTAAAATTAATGTGTGCAAAAATTTTGCTAAAATAATTATGGAAATTAAATATACTTATTTAAATAGGTTTGTTATCCATTGTATACTTACCAACTGTCAGCAGTCCCGCTTTGGGACGGAGGTTCCCACAGAACTTAGGCAATGGTAAAATTACACCCACGTGATGCCCCAATGTGGGCATTTTCAATGCAAATACTCAATACGGGACATAGCTGGGACCATCCCGCAGAAACTGGAATTGTCCTAGCTAATTCAGGACTGTTTGCAGGTTCAGGATTGCGAAGAAACGTTTTCAAAACATGTCAAAAATACCACAAGCCCCCCCCCCACCTCAATATAATTTTCACATAATATACTAAAGTTAGAAAATGTGAAGGATTCTCGCAGCCAACGCCTATTTTTGTAGGTATTAGATGTGGGTTTGCGCTTTTTGTTTATCTTTGAAGCATAAAAATGACATTTTTACATGTAAACGTACGTCAGCGAGACGGAGGTTATTGCAGTCCGTGCTTCACGATCAGGTCATAGTCTCAGATCCCAACATGAATTAACCGCTCATTACCCATCGCTTTACAAACTGCGCCATGGTTCAAAAGTTTTTGAAAGAAAAAAATATTTTAAAAAACATGAAATGGATCAGAAATCCAGCGCAGACGGGGTTAATCCATACCGATACAAGCAATTGCACTTTAAAATGCCGCTCTTGCATGGCCACTTAAAACACGCTTCATTTTTGTCAGCACAGTCATGCATATTAAAAATAACCAACACATTGAATTGAATTCCCATGAGGCTCAGCCAGACATACCACTTCCATGATGCTGGCTGAGCGTCATGGGAAGTGCAGCAACAGTTAAGCTGCAGATGCTAGCTGTGAACTAAAATTCCCATAATGCTGGCTGAGCATCATTGGAAGAGTAGTCCACAGCAGCAGCGATTTTTTTTAATTAAAAAAGGCCTCCCAGGACCCCTACACACTGCCTTTACACACACCTGCCCATAAACACACATGAACACATACACTGCCTTTACACACATACACATATACACTGCCCTTACACAAACCTGCCCAAAAACACACATACACTGCCTTTACACACACACATATACACTCCCCTTACACAAACCTGCCCATAAACACACATACACTGCCTTTACACACACACACAGGGCCGGCACCATCTATAGGTAAAGTAGGCGCCGGCCTAGGGAACCTACTTGGAGGGGGCAGTGGCAGCACTGGCCGGTGGGCCGGTCGGTTCGTGGGCCGGTCGGCCGGCGGACCAAAATGCAAAACAGCCACTGAGCAGCTGCGAGCGGGATGGAAAGCGGCACACTGGCCACCTCCTCCCGCCGCCTGCGCCTAATGAAGTTAAAGGGGCCCGCATGCACACACTGCCCAATGGCCATGCCTCAGCACTTCATCCCAAGTCTTAAAAGGGGTGAGACAAAGAGCTGAGGCACGGCCATTGGGCGGCTGAGTGCATGCACACCGGCCCCTTTAACTTCATGAATGCCGGCCTCTACCCGCTGCCCTCACAGACACCAGAAGCAGTGGTAAATCGGGGGGGGGGGGGGGTGTTATATGGGGGCTTAAGGCTTTTCTGGAGGCAGAGTGCCCCATGATATGCCTTTTAACCCCCTATATGCCACTCTGCCTCCAGAAATGCATTTTAACCCCCTGTATGCCACTATGTCCCATGATATGCCCCTGGCATATAGGGGTATAAGGCATTTCTGGAGGCAGAGTGGCATATAGGGGGTATAAGGTATTTCTGAGGGCAGAGTGGCAAGCCTGGGGGCAGAAGTGGAGAACTGGGGGGGCAGGTTGGCAAATAAAAGGAAATAAAAACCAAAAAAAATATTTTTCTCAATCATAGCTTTTATTAAATATGAAAACATAGTTTACATGAATTAATAAAGAAATGACATTTTCTTACAAGAATATCGTGAAGAATAATGGGATCGCTGTTTTGTTCCACTGAATAAAATGTAACTTTTTCATCAAAAAATGTTTGCAGTAGCAAATGTTTTGATTCCATTATGTGTAATGTATTTCATTTATTAGGGCCTTTTAACACTTTTGCTTTCTGGCATTTTAATACAAATAATGTGATAAAAAGAATGTTTTATAGTTATTTGTATGGTAAATAGTGTGACTCGGGTGTGTATAAGGGGTGCGTGTGGGTATAAGTGCTCGACCGCGAGATACACTATATGGGGCTGCTCTCCAAATGGTTTTCATTCCCTGGCCGGCAGCCCTGCAGCTGCGAACCGCCGTCTCTTGATGGGAGGCAGGCAGCCGCGCAGGCAGTCACTATGGGGAGGAGTGGGAGCGAGTCAGCCAGTTAGGAGGACCTTATGGGAGCACCGTGGCACGCTTGAGCAGCGCCCCTATTGTAATTACGCTCCTGTCCTGTGTCACACCAACTTGTGTAGTTCATACATGGACTTGCTACCTGGTAGACATGGTATGGCCAATTTCAGTATGAGAGGGGTTAATTCGATTGTATAGGCATGTGGTGCCAAAAGGTCTTGTAAGAAAAAGTTGTCTTTTGAAGCTCGGACTCCAACCAGGGCCTTCTACAAGGTGTGAAATCCTACAGTAGAGCTGCCACTTTGTCCAGGTTCAAATGTAGACGATTCTTTGATATGCTAAGTGACCACTAGCAGTCAGGAAAACCATTTCATATCCAGGTCATATCCAACACATATCAATAATAACTCATAGATTCGTTATTTTGATATTTGTTATATCATTATAGTCATTTGCGGGTGGTATTAGGGGTGGATATTTTTATTTTCATCACTATTTCCGGTCTAGGGCAGACAGATTTTAACCCTTTTACCACCAGAACCAAGTCACGCGCACGCTTGGAGTATAGTGCGTTCGTGACACCCTGCACATAGATGTTGGTGGGGGGAGGGGGAGGCTCATGCTGAGCTGCTGTCTGCAGAGACTTGGTTGGGGGCGGCCCAGCATAACAAGCATTAAAAGAGGTGGGGTATAAGTGGGTGTGGGAAAAGGGGAGGGGTTTGTGAGGGTGGAGCCAGGGGCAGCAAAATTATGTTTTGCCTAGGGTGGCAAAAATCCTTGCACCAGCCCTGCACACACACATATACACGTACATTGCCCTTATACACACACATACATGTACACTGCCCTTACACACACATATACATGTACACTGCCCTTATACACACACATACATGTACACAGCCCTTATACACACATATAAACACGTACACTGCCCTCCCAGCAGACATGGTAGAGGCTAATACAGTGAGGGTATTAAACATGCATGGGACAGGCATACGGCTCCTGAATCTAAGACAAGACCAACGACTGATTAAGGTTTGAGTCTTTACAGCAGGAGAAACAGGCGACTAGACGGGGGGCGAATGGGTCTGGTTTGTCGGCAAGTTCTGTGTTTCTATAACAACAGTATTATTATTATTATGTTTCATTTATTAAGCACCAACAAATTACGCTGTTCAATTTAAATAGGGCAGTTAAGACACACAACAAATATACATTAACACACGGAGACACATCAGGAGTTGAGAACGGAACTTCCCGTATTTACTACCGGGCGGTACGTGTCGGAACGGGTGACCCGCATTTTATTCTGGTGGCAACAGAACTTGTCTTTCTAAGATTCTGAACCATTTATGAAGCTTTCAAAGAAAACACACATCCGGTTGTATCATTTAACAAACTCGTACAAAACCCAGCGCTAAGTCAATGTTTTCAATGCAAACAAGGAACCAGCGGAACATGGCGGAGCGGAGCCTGGGTCGGCATCCCTTTCCCCACCCAAATAAGAGAAAATGTAACCATTTATGAAAGCAGCTCCACACCGTGACGTCCACATCTCCTGAAACAATGCTGTGAACGGCTAACTGTATGCAGTATTATATTTATTATATACATATAACTAACCATTAAGTGAGCTGGAACCGAGCTAACCATACCACTGATAATAACCCATTAAACTGGAACACCACCACCGGCTGGCACAGCCATGCCTATTATATCCTGCTACTGATAGGCCATGAACACCAACCAAAATCACAAGGGCACAGAGGAGCGTGCCAGCTACAGCAGCAGGGCTGCATCTTCTGTGCTGCATATTTTTCCCTCCCCTGTTAAAGAACTCCCAGAGGGTTAGGGATACTTTAGCGCCTTGTTCTTCTATAGTGGGGGTTTCAGGGACATTAAACTCACTTTAGCTAGTTCAACTCTGGTTGGGAAAAAAATTCAGCCCCGATTCAGACATTTGTTTATAGAAAATGGCATTCATGTGTTTTAGAAAAATGAAATGCCTGAAATGTCATACATGAGCAGACTTTCCTGTTTACACAAATATACAAGCAGCTGAGAATAGCTCGTTGTGTATGGATAACACATAGACTGTAAAAAAAAAAAAAAGGCATTTTTCAGTATTTCAGCAAAATACCGTATTTGCTTGATTATAAGATGACTCCCCCCCAAATTTGAATGTTATTTAGAAAAAGAAAAAGCCTGAATATAAGACGACCCTGTAAGAAAAAAGTTTTACCAGTAAATATTAATTCACATGTAAACATTTTTTTCATATTTAATAAAAACTATGATTGAGGAAAATTAATTTTTTGTTTTTATTTCCTTTTATTTACCAACCTGCTCCCCCCCCCCCAGTTATGCACATCTGCCCCCAGGCTTGCTAACCTGCCCCCTAGATTTGCCTTATACCCCCCTATATGCCACACCCCCCGATATGCCCTTTACCCACTATATGCCACTCTGCCTCCCTGATATGCCACTCTGCCCCCCCCGATATGCAGTATACCCTCTACATGCTGATCTGACCCCAGATTTGCCTTAAACCCCCTATTTGCCACTCTGCCTCCCTGATATGCCTTATACCAACCTATTTACCACTCTGCCCTCCTATATGCCCCCCACCCCACTTTTGGGAGCATCCCTAGACTTGTACCCTGGTCAAGTAGGGGCAGCCGGGACTTCCGCCGTGGCTTCTATGGTGGAGCACTGGAAGGTCATGTCACCGGTGGTCCGTCATAGAAGCCCCAGCAGAAGTGCCGGCAGCAGCTAAGGTTGTCTGCGTGCATCGCATAGACGTCCACCGTCTGCCAGAGAGGAGGATCCTGGTCCCCTGCAGCGCTGCGGGGGATCTGGATCTTAGTCTTATAGTTAGACCTTTATTTGAGGTCTGATTATAAAACAACCCCAATTATAAGACGAGGGCGTATTTACCTTATCTTATATTCGAGCAAATATGGAATTACTGCGGTAGTGGAGGGGCGGTCAGTAGTCCAGTAACTCTTCCAAGAGACCCCCTTCGGCTGAGAATGTTAGGAGTAGAAATGGAGCTGTCGAGAGAGCAATAGCTGGAGGGCACACTTTATAAATGCTTATATGCACGATTAATTAGTTAGTTAAGTTAGTGATATAAAAAGTCACCATCCATGACAGTATATTGTGTAAACTTTTTAATGGAACTGTCTAGTCACCAAAATTATCCTTTTGTTTTTAATGCATGCTAGGCTCCAGTTCGCATGGACACAACACATTTTACTAACTTACTACATGCAAAGCAATGCATGCATTGTTTAGTGTTGGTATATTAGATCTGTACCTATTATATGCCTACTGTATAATCTGCATTATATATCACAAACAATGTGGACACCTGACCATCACACCTACATGAGCTTGTTGGGATCCCATTCCAAAACCAAGAGCGTTAATATGGATCTGGTCACCCTTTGCAGCTATAACAGCCTCCGTTCTTCTGAGAAGCCTTTCCACATGATTTTGGAGAGGGAATGTTTGCCCATTTAGCCAAAAGGGCATTTATGAGGTCAGCATGCCTGGCTGCCCAGAGCTCCCCTTGCGGGACGCATCTCTCGTGACCCAGAGTTTTTCCATAGTGATCCAGAAACCGGGCGAAACCCGGAGCGTTCCCAGGTATAGAGGTCAGGCATTGATGTTGGATGAGACGCCCGGCTCCGTTCCAGTTCATCCCAAAGGTGATCGATGGGGTTGAGGTCAGGGCTCTGTGTGGCTGGGCAAGTTCTTCCACCCCAAACTCATCCAATCATGTCTTTATGGAGAATGTTTTTTATTCTGGGGCAGTCATGCTGGAATAGAAAGGGGCCTTCTCCAAACTGGTGCCACCAAGGTGGAAGCATAAAATTGTCTAAATTTTCACATTCACTGAGACTAAGGGGTCTAAACCCTGAAAAACAGCCCCAGACCATTATCGCTCCTCCACCACACTTCCCAGCAGGTACAATGCATTCCGGTAGATAGTGGTCTTCTGGCAGTACCGTGTTGATTTATCCACTGTACCATGAAACGTATCTAGAACGTGCTAGAAAAAGAATGAAAAAATGTTTCTTTTTTTGGCATATTACACATTTCTAATCACTGACATCTTTCCGCCTCCATAACTCCTACCGTTACGCAAAAATCCTCATATAATAACAATACATAAGTCACTTGTCACTTGGCATTCACAAAGCATCAGCTACGGTAAATCAGATTAAGGAGATTTGGGCCCTGGAGCAATTACCTAGGAAAGGGCCCTGTGGGGTCTGAGGGCCAGCCTCCTCCATACAGACTACGTGCCCTGGCCTTGGAAAGGAGTACTGTTTTTGGGGAGGTGGGTACAAGGGGTCCATTTGAACTTCTACATTTGGCACATCTCGCTACAAGCCGGCATTTTCTCCAGCCACGTCGGAGGTGATGGACGACTATCGCAGCTCAATAACGGCCCATCTATATCTCTTCATTGCACACCTTTAAGCCACGGCATCTTTGGAAGATACAAAACGGGACTCTCAGGGACTCTCGGAGACCAAATTGTGGAATTTGAAGTTAGTTATCTTGACGAAAGGGACTTATTTTCTTATGTTCAGATGCCTTTTGCTTCTTTCTATACGCATTGGTGACACTACATAGTTTGAAACATCCATATGTGATCTATGCGTATAATACACTATTGTTATGCCCGCCATGAAGCTTTAGGCTTTCTTTCTTTCTTTCTTTCTTTCTTTCATTCCTTTCAACCAATATTGCAGACATCACGTTATCGTTTTGAGATACTTCATACAGACATTAAATATGATCGTTATTTTACTCCTCCTTTCTTTCAGGGTTACTGTTCCTTCACTATGTTATTTCCGACTTTGTTACACATTCACCTCTGAAGAAGCCCCCTTTAGGCCAAACGCGTTAGGTGGCTTGTCAGCAGGTGGAACACAGTGCTGCTTTTAAAGATATTCTTTAAAAGTGCTTGTAAACTATTGAAGTATTTTATTTAAGATCTGAACCAGCGCTCACATCAGATACATATTGGACCTCAAACCCATTTGCACGCCTCTAGTAAACAAGCACCATATGTAATGGAAAGTACTTTCATTATGTGACCTTCAAAAAACTTCTAGTTCCATATAAGATTGTTTAATATTGGATTGTGGAGTTTTCAGACATTCTACCATGCTTACTCTCAGGTGTCACTTTGTGACATTGTGTTATTTTAGGCTTTTGATAGCATTCACTGATGTACTGAATTGTGACATCAAACCTTGAGGCGAGTAAAATATTTTTAGATGTTTGTGTGACGAGGTGCCAAGAAAAAGCAGGGCTGGGTCTCCGATGATCTGATAAAGGAATCTTAATAAATGTTTTTCTGGATCTTTACATTTACTGTCACGTCAGCCTGGCTCTCAGGGGTCATTATTAAGCGGATCAGTCCCTTTCTTGCATGCCTCCCAGTATTTCAGGTGTGCAAAGTGGGAGATCATTGTCGGTGGCCATGGTAAGTGAACGGGCTGGGGGCTAGTGCTGGGGGCACCTCCATCTGCCTGCCTCACCCATCCTGCCACCTCAAGAAGGAAAAAAATCCAACGATACTAAAAACTGTATAAATTAGGTCATAGTTGACAACTGTCCTGATTTTGTCACAGCATGTGTCCCGGCTTACGTGAGACAGCGTGAGAGTAAGTTAGAGAATGTGAGAGAGCATGAAAAGAGTTAGACTCTGAGTGAGCGTGAGATAGCATGACTAAGAGTGAGTAAGTCAGAATTAGAGAGCGTGCATGAGAGTCTGAGGGAGCATGAATAAAAGTGAGTGACAGAGCGTGAAAGAGTAAATGAGAGTGTAAAAAAAGTGTAAATAAGTGAGCAAGATAGCTTGAGATGGCATGAAAGTGTGAGAGAGTGTGAATGTGAGACAGGATGAGTGACAGTGTGTGCGTGAGAGAACGTGAGGGTAAGTGAAAGAATGTGAGAGTAAGAGGCTTTGAATAAGAGCGAGACTGCGAGTGAGAATGAAGAGGGAAAGAGGGGGATTTCGCATCTTGCACAACCCCGAGATTTCAGACATTTACTATAAACTCTTTTAAATGAATTTCTAGTTCCGTATGTGTTTGTTTGATATTGGATTGCGGGGATTGCAAACATTCTATCATAAGCCGAGGTGTCACTATGTTAGGCGCTTGTGACGTTGTGTTATTTTAGGCATTTGATAGCATTCACTGATATACTGAATTGTGGCATCAAACCTCGAGGCAAGTAAAATATTATTTTAGATATTTGTTTAAGGAAGTGCCTAAAAAAAAGCAGGTCTAGGTCTCCGATGATCTGATAAGGAAGAGAATGTTCAAATAAGTGGCTTTCTGGATCTTTACAGTTACTGTCACGCCTGGGGTCATTATTAGGCGGAACAGTCTATTTCCTGCATGGTAGTGGGCACGGAAAGTGAACAGGCACGGAGGCAGTGCTGTGGTGCGGGGGACATCGAATCAAACCCTGGACCCGCTATTCCATCCTACCTCCGTCGGTTACCTTCTGTGCTTACACAAACTACTGTAATCTCTCTTATTTCACTCCGTGGGCAACAAACTCACAACTGTCCACGACCTTTTCATGTCTAACCACCTCAGTCTCTTTCCACTCACTAAAAGGGGTTAACGTCCTCAGATACTACCTCTCCTGCGGCTCTCTCTTACGACGTTCTACACTTTAGCCACAGGCATCGACCTGAGACAGACAGACAGGGAATGATTGACATTCTCCTCTCCCCATCACTGCACATTCCAATGTTTGCCACCAATTACCTCTCTCTCCTTCTCGTCTTTTGAAGTACACTCTGTCCATCTCTTCTCTCCACTTGCCGTGTATGTTGCTGTGATCTACTGGCTTCCTGGCTCTACTTCCCAATTCTTTGATCACTTTGCCACATGGCTCCCACTTTCTTTGCTCCACCATCCCAACACTAATCCTGAGGAACTTCAATATCTCGGCTGATGTCCCATCCTCATATGCTTGGTCTCTGCAATGGACCCTCATAAATTATGGCCACCAAAATTCACCTAGTGTTCTCCCACGTTTGTTCAATATCTCATTTCTCCAACTCTCCCTTCTCTCTGTCTGACGACAGCCTGTTAATAGTTACCTTGGCATACCTTCTCTACCTAAAAACCACCACAAACCTACCGAAACCTCAATGACATTAACACTCTACAGCTAACGCACTTCTGCCACACTTCTGCTTTTTGAAGCATCTCTTCTTCCTCCTGTACTTGATGTTTCCACAGCTCCGTATAACCATACGCTAGCGTCAGTTTTCAATAAACCCCACCGTCGACCCTGTTCCTTCAAACCTCCTATGACCCCTTTGTGATGTCCTTGCCCCAACCCTAACCTTTAATGTTTCTCTGGCATATTCCCATCCTCATTTTAACATGCTATTTTATCTCCCATCCTAAAGAAGTCTTCCCTTGATCCCACATCCTCATTAAACAACCATAAAGTTCCTCTTCTCTTCTTGGCATCCAAACTGCTGGAACAATTAACTTACCTAAAATTAACTAAATTTCTCTCCGCAAACTCTCTGGCTGAACCTCTGCAATCTGGTTTCCGTCCACAGCACTCCACCGAGACCGCACTCACTAAAGTTACTAACGGCCACTTCTCCCTACTCATACTCTTGGACCTCTTTGGAGCCTTTGACACAGTTGACCACCCTCTTCCTTCTAGAAACCCTCCATGCCTGTGGCACCCGTGATACGGCTCCATCCTGGTTCATATCCTACCTCTCTGACCATACCTGAGCCGGAACAGCCTCCGTTGCAAAAATGGGCCAGTTGAGGAGATTAGAGATCTCTCCTGTAACCGGTCCATTGAGCAGGCTCCTGGACCTGCCACCGTAGACTTAGTTGGCTATGGTACCTCATTGCCTAAATTTGGTTGCATTTCTAGGGAATTAAAGAGATTTGATCTAGTTTTAAATGCCATGGGTTTAAGAAAATCTTTTCTTTCTGTTGTAAGAAGGTTCTGTATAGCAACAAGTATTATTATTTATTATGTTACCATACATTATCATGGATCGGTGCCTCCTTATAAACAGGCTCGCCCTACTGTAACAAATGTCCCCATTCAACCACAGACTTCTATAGGACTTTAACCATCTACAGACGTTGATACGTTTTTAATCCAAAAATAATTTTGAACAATGCCCTTTAAAGCATTCTGTATTATGTACATGGTTGCAATGAGCTGTGAACACACAGTATAAAAATAACACAATTGTTTGTTTCTTTTTATATGTTTTTGTCTTGCTTTTGGTGCTACTGGTTCACGTTTATGGTCTTTGACTATAACAGGGAGCGACTCGGATTCAAGAAAGGCCCAAGATAACGTCTATGTGAAAAAATATTTACTAGCTATTCTTAAAGAGTTCAGTTCACCCAAGAGAATTTATTTTAAGGCTGTCGGGTTGTGCAACGGACAGTAATTACTGGTTGGGAAAGTACGGCCAAGCTGTCACGGTGACAATTACAGCCTTAGAATGTTACAGCGAGAAATGGAGACTCATGCCTGGGAGCTCTAATGGTGACGTGCCGGACTGGCCACCGCTAGAGATAACAGTATGTGGCCGCTGGCTGGATCTGCCCGGCCACATGCTACATGGGCATTAAGATGTAAGGCCGGTCATATTCAGCCATTGGCCACGCTTCTGTCACTCGGCGGCCGCTGTCCTTAAAGCGACGGGGTCGTCTCATTATCCCCAGTCCGGACCTGTAGGGCGGCCGGTATGAATGCTTCTGGCTCGTGTAGAACCTTTACTGAATACTTTTTGCTTCTTAGGTTTATTTTTAAGCCTCGTGGAATTGCTTGGTATTAGCTTAAAGGCAAGGAGCGGCTCCGGCCCCAGGCCTCAGGCGACGAGTAATACCCCTCAGAATACATTCACAAATCACATATCTAATCAGAGATCGTTTGATAAGGAGAAGCAAAACTCTTGTTGGGCAACATCTCGTTAATTGTTAGTAACTGGGGGATTTTAAACATTGATCTCGCTGTCAAAATTGCTGAATAACCACATAGTACCCAAATTAGGACCAGATTCCCCATCGGGCAGTGAAGGTATCAGCAGCCATATGTCACATAAACACGTACATTCTATGCTGGTGCTTTGCATATGCTATTTCATTTAGCATCACCCGCTAGCCATTTTTCTAAATTTGCATAAATATGTATTTTTTTTTTCTAAACATTTGTTTATATAGCGCCTGCAGGTTCCGTAGCGCTGTTGCAACAGAGTCAGTCAAATAATTTAAAATCACACACAATAATAACCTGGTTCAAAAGGAGAAAAGGGCCCTGCTTGTCCTGTAAGGGTTAAATTACCTTATTATAATCATGTTGACTACAATGGATATGTTTTATGCCTACAATCCAATGTCTAAAATTTACCATTAGACTTAATAGGGGTTCAGGGGCCTTTTGTGGGAGCAAAAATTAAAGGGGGGGGAGCCAGGCAGTGACCCCCGAAAATAGGGATGAAGCAGAGGAGGGGTATAAATGTTACTTTCTAAGACATGCATTTTTTCACAATCCCATTTCCCCAGCGACTTAGAGTCAGGAGCCGGATGTCTATCCCATGCATGTTTAAATTCCCTCGCTGTATGTACCACTTCTGCTGGGAGGCTGTTCCACTTATCTACCGCCCTCTCAGTAAAGTAAAACTTCCTTACATTACATCTAAGCCTCTGACCCTCTACTTTTAAATAATGACCTCTTATTTTAACAAAAAATGTGGGGATTGCATTCTTTACTCACATGTATGTTGTGTGTAACACGCCAGCTAAGTCACCTGTATGCCCACGTGGTACCGCAGGCAGGTATTCCATGGGAACATTTGTCGGCTATTAAACACATAACATTCTAATGAAAAACGATACAAAAATAAAGCCAATAATAAAGCAGTTGGCTGCAACAACACCAATGAATAAAAAGTGAAACTACGCAAAACATCAGTTCAAATCATCTATTGTTCTCAGCTTTTATTTGCTGAATAATACATTGCAAAGGTCATTGAGATCGGATTAAACAGGTCTGCCAATCAAAACAAACAGATGACGAGAATATATAAATAATCTGAAATAGTAGAAGTATTTATCGAACCACTAATCATAGAAATTAGTAAAACCGCATTCACGCTAAAAAGTTTGACAACAACCGTTCTAAGGGATCCACAAGTGGGTTTTACCTGAAATTCCTAATGTCTGCTATGTCCAGATGCAGCATTCACACCGTGTCTGGATCCTTTCTGTGCCTTTTTATGGAAATGTTGTGTAACCTGCTTTTTGTGAATCTTTGTTGGGAAGGTCTGGATATTTTCTGTGGAGCTGTTTACAAATTTAGTTTTAAGCTAAAATATTACTAAATATATTACATATGCCTAGTGAGTGCGGGAATGAAATTTAACTGGGTTAACTGTAATACTGAAAATAATAATAGGGGAAAGGGTGTGACTGGGGGATCTGAGTGCACAGCAAGTTTGTGCCTATTCAACTAAATTTGTTATATTCCCCATCACACAAACACTGGGCTTTCCCCTATAAATCCGGGGCTTATGGTAGCAATAACTCCATGTATCAGGGAGAAAAATGTGTGGTTTGTAAAGTCAGTCATTTTGTAAAAAAGGACAGATTTTGCTTTATTTTTTTTAGTTTAAAATTCACATAATATAAATAAATGTACTGTGATGAATTGCACTCATACTATACTATACTATACTATATATACCAGGGGCGTCCAACATGCGGCCCACGTGACCTCGAGGTGCGGCCCGCGTGAGATCGGCAGCCAGGATCACAAGAGCCCTGCTGCTTACTTGTGGGAGGTAGGGCCGGCCCAAGGCAAAATGCCGCCTGGGGCGAAATTTTAAAATGCCACCCCCCCCCCCCTTATCTACCCTTCCTCTCCCTCCGTCCCTGCCGCCCCCCCCCATTATCTACCCTCCCCCCCCCCTTGTACTTACCTTTCAGCAGTCCTGCGGCGAGTCTCCCTGCTCGGTCTCAGTGCCGGCTTGTAATGCTGAGCGCCTGAAATGAGGTAATCTTCCGGCACTCAGCATTACAAGCTGGCACCAAGACCGAACAGGGAGACTCGCCGCAGAGGAGAGAGAGAGGGGCGCCGAGCGGGTACTGACAGCTTGGTAAGCGAAAACCACTCGGCGCCCCTCTCTCTCTCTTTCGCTTTAAAAAAAAAAAAAGGGCTTGAAAAGTGCCGCCTGGAGCGGTTGCCCCACTCGGCTCCATTGTCGGGCCGGCCCTGGTGGGAGGGTCTATTCTCTGCTCCAGTCCTGCCTCCTCTGTGGGGAGAACGAGGGAGGCCGCGCCCCCTGCTGAAGTCTGTGATCGGCATTGAGAGAGCTGTAGTGCAGGTAAGGGGGTGGGGGAGGGTGTTTGAATGAGTATGCCTGATTGAGGGAATGAATCTGTGAATGAATGAATTTGTGTGTGTGATAGCATGGATGTGTAAGTGCTGGAACCTAGGTATGATGGGACTGTGATTGCTGTTAACAATCCCACTCCTATCATGCCAAATCAGCCAGTACATGCTGAAACCTGGCTAGCTGCCCCCTTGTGTATTGATGCTGCCAGCAGAATGGGGTCTGCACTTACAGCCACCCTGTACCAGCATGTACTGGCTGACTTGGGATGATAGGAGTGTGATTGCTAACTGCTAACGGCAATCACAGTCCCATCATGCCTAGGTTCCAGCATTTACTGGTTGCCTGGGTATAAAAAGAGAGTGTTTGCTGTTAGCAATCACACTCCTATCATGCCAAGTCATATTGTTGATTTCTTTTGTCCAATTGTGGTTACACACTAAAATTGGACAAAAAATACAATGCCCAGCCAACCAGTACATGCTGGAATCTGGGTATGCCTGAGATTGCTGTTAACAATCATAATACATATTTTTTTGTACAATTTTGGTGTGTAACTTACTTTTATTAAAAGTATGGGGGGGGGGGTCATTTTCAGTTTTGGCTAAGTGAACCCTGAATTTTCGGTTTTGGTACAAAATTTTAATTTCGGTGCATCCCTAGGATAAATAGAACTATTTTATTTTTACTTATCCAGAATCCTGAATTTGTAGTCACAAAACTTTCTAGGCCCAGAAATCAGTGAGAGGAAAAGTAAAGGTTTTGTGTCATTTACTTTTTTTTAATCTGCATATCTTATTAAAGGCCATATTTTCTCACAGTGAAAAATGAGTGCGGCCCTCGCACGGATACAATTCTGATGAAGTGGCCCACTGCAGAAAAAACTTGGACGCCCCTGATATATACTATAGATGAGACATATTAAAGAAATTACACAAACCTGCCCTCTAGTGGACAGAAAGGGAATGACAAAGTATACTCCAAAATGATAAGATTCGAATGCCACTATGTCTACAGTATATATATATATATATATATATATATATATATATATATATATATATATATATATATATATATATATATATATATATATATATAGTGGCATTCGAATCTTATCATTTTGGAGTATACTTTGTCATTCCCTACATATGTATATGTAGCTAGATATACAATTATTATTTTTCTTCTACAAAAAAATTCAAGGAAGAAAATTCAAGAACAGCCATTATAGCAGGGCTTGTTAGCATTAACTTCTGCAGCAGCTTTACAATTAATTAAGGTTCATTAGGTTGCTTTTTGCGTCAAGAAGGTGAGAAAACATGGCCAGGAATGAAATGGATGCAGGCCTAGTGGTCAGGCATAGGATAGTGGTTAGGGCGAGAGGGGGCTCGCAAAGGGAAAGAAAGTAGATGAGAGGGAGGGAAGTAGAAAAGAATAGAAGACAAAAGGAGAGAGAGTGTGTGGGCAGCTTCCAGTTTGGAGGAGCGTTGTATATTGGTGAAGCAGTAATGGTGCCTGGCTAACCGGTTCACAAGCACGGAAGCCTGAGAGGTGGACGAGGATAGCGGACGCTGTCAATACGGTCTGTGGGAATGCCTGTAACTGAAGCGGAAGTCGAAAGAAATAGAAAGCATGTTTCAAAGATGTTCTACGCCGGGGGCTCCCAACCAAATCCTCAAGGAGCTTTAACAGAACAGGGATTCCCATAATCAATTCTAACAGAGGCGGTCAACAAACTGGGTGCCGGCGTGCCTTGAGGACAAGATTGGGAACATTAACAGAAGCAAAGCTATTGGGAAACATCCCTCTTTAAGAAGAAGCGTCCCTCTGTCCTTGTGATAAAGGTCATGGCAGAGGCGTATCTAGGGTATGGCAGCTATGGCTCGTGCCATAGGCGCCATTTGAAAGGGGGCGCCAGTGAGCGGCTTTTAAACACCGTGTTTTTTTTTGGTTTTTTTTGATGCGGAGGAGAGAGAGGGGTGCCTAGCAACGGCTCAGCGCCCCTCATTCTCCTCCACGAGCCCTCTACCTCCGTCCCGGTGCCGGCATTTCATGCTGAGCACCGTAATATGACATCATATTTCGGCGCCCAGCAGTGAAGCAGCGGGCACCAGCGAGCGGCTTTTAAACACTGTCTTTTTTTTTTTTTTGATGCGGAGGAGAGAGAGGGGCGCCTAGCAACGGCTCGGCGCCCCTCGTTCTCCCCCGCATCAAAAAAAAAAAGACAGCGTTTAAAAGCCGCTCGCTGGTGCCCGCTGCTTCACTGCTGGGCGCCGAAATATGATGTCATATTACGGCGCTCAGCAGTGAAGCAGCGGGCACCGCAGCAGTGCAGGAAGACAGAAGACTCCCGTCGCTGGACCGCAAGGTGAGAGAACTACAAAGGGGGAGAGGTTAGAAAGTGACAAGGGAGGGAGAGGGGGTAGTAAAGAGTGTGAATTAATGTGTGGAAGTTTGGACAGGGACACAATTTCAGTGCTTGCCATAGGCGCTATTTTCACTAGATACGCCTCTGGATCATGGTAAAGCTCCTAGCCGCTCCTCTACGTCTACTTACATTGAATGGCTGTTTGAAAAGCGGGGGGGGGGGGCGGGGGGGGGCTGGGTAATCATATAAAGAAGACGTCCTTCGATATACATGATTGTTTTCTGCAGAAATCTGTACTGGATTTCTTTTTTACAGGGCTTATTCAGCTCCTTGGTGATCGATATAGCCGTGAACCCCTATAACCCTACAGTGTGACGCAATCCCCAATATTTATGTCTCAGAAGAAGTTTTTTTAAATGGTATTTGCTGAATTCTTGCTTTGCTTTGTCTAGATTTTTTTTAAGCTTGAAGACCCCGGTCCAAGTTCCAAATTGGGGGGTTTACAGGAAAAAAGTATCTCTGGTTTGAGACATTTTATTACCAACCACTGGAAATAACCAAGTATTAGGAAGGGTCCGTCAGTTAATAAGACTAAATGTGGTATCGGAATCAATCCTTTTACATTAAACAGAATATTAGACCATGAAAACTAAAAAAAAAAAAAAAAAAATTTACAATTTTTACAATCTTTTGCCTGATTTCTAAACAGCCCTGCCCGGAGCCCTCATGGAAAGTGTTGGGTGGATAATTAACCAAGCCCCCCGACCAGAACCAGTGGCACCCGTAATGTATTTGGGGGGCAACTGAATGCTCCCAGGTCTTAGATATCAACATTTGAAGCTTAGTTAATAATCTGTTAGACCAAACCTGAATGAAACACACATATGAAAACACTTATTTAATTTTAATTATTGCTTTGGTGCAATTAACCAAAATATGCAATAATATCATATAATATTTTTTTTATTTTTTAGCTGCAGATTGTGTGCTGTGTTTTTTGGAGAGTTTTTTTTTTTTTTTTTTTTAACTTCCAACAATTACAAATCAACAAATATTTAATTGTCAAACATACACATTTATTTGCAGATTTATTCACGGATACTTATAACCATGCCTAGTGTGGACAGAATAATAATGTTTTTTTTTACTAGGACGGAACGGACATCGTTATGTGACAGGTAATAAAATACATTACTTCATAGTAAAAATAGAAACATATATATTTTGTCTCTTCTATACATAAATCATTTGTCTGCTCTTTTTTTTTAATTATATACTATTTATTTATTATTTTATTAAATATCAAGCCTTTTTATTTCATTCTTCCTGCCAGACACTTCCTAAAATTTTGTTAAAGCTGGTAAACTGACTTTTCATGTAAATTCTCTACAACACCAAGAATTAGAGGAGCCCAATGGAACTGGGAGCAGGGGCCCCGGCCCCCAACGCCATCCCTATCCTCACCTCTTTTTTCTTCTTCTTTCAATTTGATATAAGAAGCAGCTCGGACCAGCCGGCCCTGGGAAGTTAGTAGGGTTGTCCCATAGGCACCCGACCATCATGGAGGCAATGGGACCTCATCTCTCATTCGTGGTCAGCGTGATGGACCTAAAGCCTGCGCTTGCCTGGTTCCAGATGTCTTTTAGCTCTCCGTTGCCTTGCATGGCACAGAATTCACGGGCTGATGGTGGGGTGGGCTGGTAATTATATTTGCAGAAGAGTTGAAGCTGGTAATGGCTGGCCGGCCCTAGCGCTTTAGGGCCGGGGGCTGCCTGATGATGATATGGATATTTCTCCTTGCTCCTTTTTAGTAAACTCTTTTAGGATCCAGCATGCTGACGGAGGGCAGAGACGTTGACGGCCAGTGAGAGATAAGACCATCATCCCTGATCCGCCATGTTTACTTCACCCAAAGACACATCCATGCAGCTTGCTATTGATTTTTATTCTGTTACGGTGGGGAACGGTACAATATTCTTGGTGCTTTGGTTCATGTAATGTCTATCGTTCCCTCCTCACCACAACCAAATATCGCTACAAAGCTGCTAGGTTTGGAGAAAACTCGAGACTGTTTGCAACTACACATGGCTTCTAGAGTAATGCACTAAGAACGTTACATTTTAGAGGATCTTTAAATATGAAAATGATATAATCTACTATTTATTCATATCTTCTGGATTGTAATCTGTTGCGTGGTTGCGCTAATTATAATGTCCAGTTTACCCATTGTACAGCGCTAAGGAATATGTTGGAGATATATAAATCAAGAAATAACAAAAATACCCTACATTATCGTTTTTTTCTCCCATGATGATCATTTAGCATATTCCCCATCGGGCTTCATTCTATGTCCCAGTCGACGAGAGTTACAATCGTAGCTTTCTCCTGGAACCTCTCATCAAAAGCTGTTCTCCTAGACTGCCGTTAAAGAAAGGCTCGCCTGAAATGTTTATGGTTTGTAGCTGCGATAAAAGGGGATCTATCTGCTAATCTTAAAATTGCCAAAGGTTCGTAAGTTTAGAATTCCATCTTTCCTAGACTTTTAAAACTGTATTGATATCTCATTTCAGATGGGACCATTCCAAGTCCCAAGTCAATGGAGAGCTGCAAAGTTTGACCATCTCAGCAGGAGCTGCGATCAACTGAAGCGCAACAAGGACTCGGGGCTCAGAAGTAGTCCCTACGTTACGTTATACCCAATACCAATGAGGATAAAGCCGACTCAACTTTTGACCACCTAAATCAGTACCAAAGCCAAGCGACTAGAGGACAGGGGGCTTAACAGAAATTTGCTGTAGAACGTAGAGGCACTTAATAAACGGGATAAGGTATTTTACGGAATCTAGTTATAGAACACTTGATATCCGACATCTTTGGACTTCAGCTTGAAGTTGTAGTTTCCAGTTCGTCTTTGATGCCAGCAAACCAGTATGGCGACCACGACGGCCACGCAGACAAACACAGCTACGCTGATAAGAGCGATCAATCCGGTTCCAAGGGCTGCATCTTTCGGGGACGCCGCACCCGCTGCTGAAAAACAAGACAAGAGTCTATGCAAACTCTCAGGACGAGAACGACACGCTTTCCGCTTTACAGAGAGGAGTTCTTCGAGGTAATCCCGCCGGCTAATTTAGAAACAAAATGATCAAAAAAATCTAAACAAGGATTTATTTATTTTTGACACATACTCAAGTGCGGCGCTCTCGCTACTTACGTCGGCTGGCTTGGCGTAACGGTCCCATTCGCGTAAGGCTTGTTAAAACATTTTCCCCGCTACTCCTTACAGAACGGGCGTTACTACAACTCTGCAATACAAATCAGATCATTGTATTAATAGATGGCCCTTTATCACTCCCATCACTCCTGTGTTCCAATGGCCCTTTATCACTCCCATCACTCCTGTGTTCCAACGGCCCTTTATGACTCCCATCACTGCTGTGTTCCAATGGCCCTTTATCACTCCCATCACTCCTGTGTTCCAATGGCCCTTTATCACTCCCATCACTCCTGGGTTCCAATGGCCCTTTATCACTCCCATCACTCCTGGGTTCCAATGGCCCTTTATCACTCCTGTGTTCCAGTGGCCCTTTATCACTCCCATCACTCCTGTGTCCCAATGGCCCTTTATCACTCCCATCACTCCTGTGTCCCAATGGCCCTTTATCACTCCCATCACTCCTGTGTCCCAATGGCCCTTTATCACTCCCATCACTCCTGGGTTCCAATGGCTCTTTATCACTCCTGTGTTCCAGTGGCCCTTTATCACTCCCATCACTCCTGTGTTCCAATGGCCCTTTATCACTCCCATCACTCCTGTGTTCCAATGGCCCTTTATCACTCCCATCACTCCTGTGTCGCAATGGCCCTTTATCACTCCCATCACTCCTGTGTACCAATGGCCCTTTATCACTCCCATCACTCCTGTGTTCCAATGGCCCTTTATCACTCCCATCACTCCTGTGTCCCAATGGCCCTTTATCACTCCCATCACTCCTGTGTCCCAATGGCCCTTTATCACTCCCATCACTCCTGTGTACCAATGGCCCTTTATCACTCCCATCACTCCTGTGTTCCAATGGCCCTTTATCACTCCCATCACTCCTGTGTCGCAATGGCCCTTTATCACTCCCATCACTCCTGTGTACCAATGGCCCTTTATCACTCCCATCACTCCTGTGTTCCAATGGCCCTTTATCACTCCCATCACTCCTGTGTCCCAATGGCCCTTTATCACTCCCATCACTCCTGTGTCCCAATGGCCCTTTATCACTCCCATCACTCCTGTGTACCAATGGCCCTTTATCACTCCCATCACTCCTGTGTTCCAATGGCCCTTTATCACTCCCATCACTCCTGTGTTCCAATGGCCCTTTATCACTCCCATCACGCCTGTGTTCCAATGGCCCTTTATCACTCCCATCACGCCTGTGTTCCAATGGCACGTTGTGTTCGCTGATCCAAGTTTAAGTTTAAAAGGCTAATTGATGGTTAGAAAACCCTTTTGTAATTATGTTACAGCCAGAAATTTCCTTCTTTTCCATGAAAACAGCTGAGTGACCCCAAACTTTTGAACGGTACTATATATTAAGAACAGTTAAGAACAGTATCAGCAATATACTAAAAATATTTACCTAACTGTATAAAATGAATCTAAAGATCCTAAAGTGAATCAGATAACTGCAGATGGGATCGGACTTTCTTATATTCTCCACTTCCGCAGATTAGGGATTTGAACTTCTGGATCCAGGCTGAATATGTTTTGTAATCTATAAAATTGTGTCAAAGGTTTTTGGCTACCCCCTGCTGTCCCGCTTTTCGGGATGGAGGTGAGACCGTGGGATTCAGGAGCACAATCCTGCGACACTGGAGAGTGCACACTGCGCATGCGCGTACACCTCTGGAGCGTCGCACCCCTGCATGCTATGGAACCCCAGGTAAATTATAGGACAAATAATGAAATATAGACTAAACAATAAAATTCTCTGGCATTTACCAGCCTGTGCGGGGAGGATCAGCTGCTATCTGGAATGAAGTATAGGCACAGTGGCCCTCGTACCCAGTCCAGGCGTTCCAGTGGCCCCTGCGCATCAGAGGGGCCGATGCAAGCATTAATCTGCAGTGGCTCCGTGTTAATGATCATACGTACCGGTTTGCAGGCGCCGGGGGTGGCCTCTTTACATACATGTAGTCTGCAGTGCAGGTACACGATAGGAGTATTCACAAAGGAGAATATCTTGGTTTGAAATGTAGCGTTGCTGGAGATGCCGTTCGTGTAGATGACAGTATACGTGTTCGTCAGAGCACAGCTAAAAAAGATTCAAAACAGGGATACTGAAAGAAAAACCGTTCACCTAAACTGATGCCCTGATTGCAAATGTTTACCGGCAGCTGCTGCCAGCCGCTGGGCATGCGCGGGCATTGTGAATGTGCCTCCAATCCTTACTTCTCTGTTGGCCTTATTCAGGATTGAACCCTGCCAGTGCCCCCTGTGCCATCCGCATGAATGGGGTGGACTAAATATTCCGCCGGACAGATGGTCTGATAGATGAGGATTAAAGTAAAAATCCTGTCAAATAAATCAATGTAACTGCACAAAAACTTGGATCAGTGAACACAACGTGCCTTTGGAACACAGGAGTGATGGGTGTGATAAAGGGCCATTGGAACATAGGAGTGATGGGAGTGATAAAGGGCCATTGGAACACAGGAGTGATGGGAGTGATAAAGGGCCTTTGGAACACAGGAGTGATGGGTGTGATAAAAGGGCCATTGGAACATAGGAGTGATGGGAGTGATAAAGGGCCATTGGAACACAGGAGTGATGGGTGTGATAAAGGGCCATTGGAACACAGGAGTGATGGGAGTGATAAAGGGCCATTGGAACACAGGAGTGATGGGAGTGATAAAGGGCCATTGGAACCCAGGAGTGATGGGAGTGATAAAGGGCCATTGGAACACAGGAGTGATGGGAGTGATAAATTCCATTAAAAATCAGCTGTTTCCAGCTAGAATAGTCATTTACAACATTAACCCCGTCTGTGCTGGATCTCTGATCCATTTCATGTTATTTTAATGCACAAAATTTGTGTTTCTTTCAAAAACAAGGAGGTTTCTATGTGATGCCAAACGGTAATGTATATCCTGCCATCTGAGATAGAAATCCAGATATTGGGTCAACCAGTTCTGCTGGAAATATAAATAACCCTGTAACATAAAACGTTAGCGTAATCGTCCGTAATCTCAGATAATCTGAAGATCAGGGTTGGGGAGGTTTGGTATGTGAAGAATTAACGGACAAGATCAGAGAAAAATCTTTGTATTGATGAGGCTGACGCGAGGACACAATGCATGCGCTACCCTCCGGCTTACGTACCTGTCTTTAATAAACGGGAAGGACATGGGGTCCTGGGAATCCGTGCTCGGCGTAGCCCAACATTCGCTGATCACCACCTTATACTGCGGGTCTTCGGTTTTAATTCTGATCTGGACCTTTATGTCGTCGCTGGCGGAGAGCGTGAAGTTCTGCTTTATGGGCTGATCCCCATTAAAGAGCTGAAATTCGGGGATAAAAGTCCCATCTCCTTCCAGGTTCTCAATGATGGTGAAAAACCTGAAAATAAATGGAATATTGATACATTCCAAATTCTCCCACTTCTTAAAATCTCCATTTACATCCTTGTGACCCCAAACTTTTGAATCACAGTGACAAGTTTCTTATACTTTACCCTCCGGGAGGATTGTATCCGGTGGACATCAAGATATCGTTCTGGAATACACAGCGGATCGATCCTATTGGCTGGGGACGATGCATCAGATTATAGAATGGCGAGGAAATGTTAATGTATAATGTTGTGTTCACCACCATATGAGTCTTGTTCTGAAAGAAGAACGACATCAACGGTAAAATGAATAGAAAATAGGCACCAATCCCTGCACTGTAGTAACATCTACCACTTCTGCTAGGAGGCTGTTCCTCTTATCTACCACCCACTCAGTTACTGTAAGACTTGCTTACATTCCATCCAAGCCTCTGACCCTCTGGTTTTAGAGTTTGGTCTCTTTTGCTAACATTTTTCCAACTTTGGACAAAAAAAAAAATGTCTCCCGTACTTTGTTAAATCCCTTCAGGTATTTAAACGTTTCTACACCATCCCCTCTCTCTTCTCTCCTCAAAGCCACTCACCATTTTGGCCGCCCTCCTCTGAACCTGCTCCAATGTGTCAATATCTTTCTGGGGATGGGGGTCTCCAGAATTGCCCCCAATACTCTAGGTGAGGTCTGACCAGAGATCTGTAAAGTGTTAGAACCCCCTCCCTCTTCCGGCTATTTATGCCACTGACCATACACCCCAGCACCCTGCAACGCTTTTCCAAACGCTTTGCTACCCTTGCCTTGGGACTGAAAGCCGCCAGCCTGTGTTGTGATGGATGGATGCCAAGTGGCCCAACGTGGCCGCACTTACATTTTTGACCTCGGTGCCGCACTCCTCCCAGCTGGCTTGCAGCAGAACGAGGGCATCGGTGCTGCAGTTAATGCGGCACTGGGGGCTCCCGAGATACAGAGAGGACTCGGAGATGGACATCATTTTCAGATACGCCTTCTGAATGCCGATTCCAATCCTGCCCATTTCACATATCACTTTGCTCGCGTCCTTCAACGACATGCTGGCCGGCGCGGACTGCGGTGTTTCGGTGCCTCCCAAATTCGCGGTTCCTAAATTGAAAATAATGTGAGTTTTATTTAAAAATAACTAAAGTTGTTTATTTTTTATTTATTATTTTGTCTACTTTGTATAAATTTCTATAAATCGCTACTTGCCCAGTCGCCACTCCTAAGTGGGCTACCTTGAGCTCTCCTCCATCTCAGGGAGTGGCTTTGTGAAGGGGCAGGGCTAGCCATCCAAAGGGGCGGTGCTAGGAACATGTAGGGGTGGGGCTAGCCTAAAACAGTATTTAAATGTTGGGTGTTGGACGGAGGTGAATTTGGCCGGGGCCTGGAGACCTGGGTGCGACATGCAATAATTAGCTTACTCCCTAAAATATTATATTAAATATTTTCGTTCTTTCATTCATTTTTTTTTGAGTCCTGAGAAATTTTGTCAATTTTATTTAATAAGTTACACTTCTGGTACCTGGGAAGATTGGGAAAGCCCACCACGGGTATTCCGCTTACAAATAACCAATAAGAGCGCTTTACGTAAGTACGACCAGGAATTATAATCACTGTGGAATGCCTTTTGTAGGATTCGGCCAACGTACCAATGAGATTATCACCAACACATAGACTGTAATTGGTGGCTGTGGGTCTTGAAGACGCGTTGACCGAGTGAAGATGTTTGGGATCGTCGGTTAACGTGTGACCGGTGGCTCGCCCCGTTGCGCTATACGTGGAGACGTGGATCTCAGTTGTATTCCAGGCTGAGATTCCAGTAGAACGTTGCGCAGGGGTATCTGACGTCACCGCTCCGTATTTTTCCGACGTCAACTGCCCCGGGAGATCTGTAGTATGATTTAGCGCGGCGATGGTGGAAGCGCGGTCGGTAGAAGAACTTGTCTTCATTGTAGCTCCTTCCGTTGTAGACACTGTGTGTGGCAAAGTTGTGTTTGATGCTTTTAGATCTTGAGTTACTGGTGTTGAGCGAGTTATGACCTCCATAGTTACATTCAATATGGTGGCATTGGCAAGGTGCTCTCCAGGAGAACTGGTGCTCTGTGTGTCCCCTCGAGCTGTGTCGTTGGTGCTTCGTGATTGTAGGCTTGATGTATTTGGTTCTTGCGTTCCTGCCGTTGTATGCGTGGAGGTCACAGCAGTGGTATTCCGTAGATCGTGAGCTGTATCGGGTTCAGGTGAGCTCGGGATATATCCAGGCGTATAAGGAGTCTCGGTCTGGATTGCGGTACTTGTCTCAATAACATTGGCTGTAAAGCTTGTCGCGTTCCCGGTGGTCAGCGACGGACTCTCCGCTTCTATAGATGTCACTTTATCTGTTGGGTTGACTGTGTATGGAATATACGGCAATGCTGAAGGAATATGTGTGCCTAGAAGGGTTCATAAATAAGACGGTCAGACCATTGATCTTGTTGGGTTGCAAGTTAACTCATTTGGAGGCAAAAAAAATCATTTTTTTGTCATTTTTATAAAAATAGAATTGTTATAAACAAACCAAGGAAAATACAGTTTCTAACAATCACATTAAAATGCATAATTTTAATAAAGCCTGCGATGGAAGAAAAAAAGGTCCAAAGGTTGAGGGTCAGATTTCATGTGAGAATGTATAGCATAGGAAGAATAGTCTCCCAGCAGAAGTGGTAGGGGGTAATACAGTGCCATCTAAACGGTATGGTCCAAAATTTTGTTTGTTAGCAAAAAATCAGAAATGGGAAAACTATGTCCAACAATTACTAATTACACCAATGCTTTGCAACATTTTAGTCCCTCCAAACCATAGATCCAAATAAAAGCCACCAAGATTAACCGCTGCGTTCATTCTCAGCACTGATACGGCTTCTTCCCCATTAATACGTTTAACGGTAATTCAGTTTATTCATATTATTTTGGTGCGAGTCGCCCCCCATGTATCGACGCATCACAATATCCGTATTTCATATACACGCAAAGAAGAATAGTGGTCGCCATCTGTAGGCTGGGAGCGGTACTGCAGCAGCGAATGAATTTACCGTATTTGCTCGATTATAAGACGACCCTGATTATAAGACGACCCCCCAAAATCTGAATATTAACTTAGGAAAAAAAGAAAAAGCCTGAATATAAGACGACCCTAAAGGAAAAAAGTTTTACCAGTAAATGTTAATTCATGTAAACTATTTTTTTAAATAAAAGCTATGATTGAGAAAAATATTTTTTTTGTTTTTATTTCCTTGTATTTTCCAACCTGTCCCCCAGTTACGCACATCTGCCCCCAGGCTTGCCACACCAATATGGCACTGTGGCCCATGATATGCCTTTTAACCCTCTATATGCCACTGTGCCCCATGGTATGCCTTTTGACCCCCTATGTGCCACTCTGCCTCCAGAAATGCCTTATACCCCTATATCCCATTCTGGCATTTAGGGGGTTAAAAATGCATATTATGGGGCAGAGTGGCATATAGGGAGGTATAAGGCATTCCAGGAGGCAGTGGCATTAAGGGAGTTAAAAGGCATTGTATAGAGCACTCTATAAGGCATTTCAGGAGGCAGAGTGCTCTATTAAATGCCCCCTTAACGCCACTCTGCCTCCTGAAATGCCTTATAACTCCCTATATGCCACTCTGCCCCATAATATGCCTTTTAACCCCCTAAGTGCCAGAGTGGCATATAGGGGTATAAGGCATTCCAGAAATGCCCTATGTCCCCCATTTAACACACACACGCACACACACTTACCGGTGCTTCCAAATTCCTGCTGTATTGCCGGGGCAGCGGGTTGACGTCTCCTTCCGCTGCAGCCGGAAGGAGGTGGAGTTGGCAGCGGGGGTTGTCTGCGTCCGTCGCGGATACCTTTCCCGGCTGTCAGAGATCAGAGTTCCGGCACCTGTGCGGGGAACTCTGATTTCTGACAGTCGGGGAAGGTATCCGCGACGGACGCAGACAACCCCCGCTGCTAGCCACACCTCCTTCCGGCTGCAGCGGACGTTGTCTACGCGGATCGCGTAGACGTCAACCCGCTGCCCCGGCAATACAGCAGGAAGCACCGGTAAGTAAGTGTGGGGGGGGGAGACAGGAGGATCCAGGTCCCCTGCAGCGGTGCAGGGGATCTGGATCTTAGTCTCATAATCAGACCTCTATTTGAGGTCTGATTAGAAGACGACCCCGATTAGAAGACGAGGGGTATTTTTCAGAGCATTTGCTCTGAAAAAAACCTCGTCTTATAATCGAGCAAATACGGTATATTGGAGGGGGGTCTTTAAGAAAAATAATCTGTCCATCAAACCTTGAAAGTATATATTTTTTTCTCTAAGCTGCCTATTATAATTTCTGCCTTACCTGTGCTTGTGGCGTAAGTACTGCCTCCGCCTGTAACCGCATCTAAAATAATAATATACAAGAAAAACTAATTTAGTTCGTTCATCGCACCGTTTAGCCCAGAGTGCCGGCGAACAGAAGACATATGGAGTCCCTCTTAATAATACCCCCCGTATCGTTTACCCTAATTACCTTTAAGCACAGCCTGTTTTGTACTGCATCGCGTGTGCCAAGCTATAAAAAAGCTTTTCAGTTTAAAAACTGAATGTAAAACGACATTTTTTACCAGGATAGTTGCCGTTTTTGGGAGCTAAATTCCCAAAACTGGGGTAAGTAGCTTTGCTGTATGTGAGTGTACCGCAGTGTTCTACAGCAACACTTGCATGGTGACTGGATCCTTTCTGAGCTCATTGGATGTTCTTCACTTGCCCCCAGAATAATCGTTGCCAGCCACCAACCCCCCCCCAGCACGACACCGATTATATAATGGTTATATATATAATGGTATATAACGCCATCGCTATTTACTATAAATCCACTTCTCTCTGACAAATCGAGCCGGAAGTTCATTTCCAGAATAGAAAATAATGTGTATTTTTTTCTGCTGAACAGAGTAGTAATAATAATAACGTGAAGAGGAATTCTCACCCTGGCAGTCTCTTCCGGGTCTGGAAGGGTCGGCATCGACGTAAGGTTTATTACAGTCACAGGCGTAGGATCCCCACAGGTTTCTGCATTCTGCGTTCTCGTCGCAGTCGTTGTCTCGAGGGGATAAACACTCATCGAAATCTGCAAGAAGAAGAAACACAGACAATGAAGCCACAGCCGGGCTGCCGCTGCGAAAGAATGAAGAGCAGCCATAGTGGAAGGGCCCTCTTTACTGCATAGGATCGCTAAGAGGTCCCTTTAAATTTCCATGGTGTCCCCTTTACTAATGCATGGTGGGGGGTTCTCAGGAATCCCTGTAGTGTTATCATCACCTGTAATAATCACAGACTGCGGGTCAATGCTGAAAATCCCACTCTGGTTCACGGACACGAGTGACGACGGCGTGATGTTAACGTGCTGCGTGCCGTTGATGATTAAATGGAAAGTGACGATTATACTCCCAGCGCTGAGGGACTCGACCTCCACCGTCAGCTCCTCGGGAGACACTTCTTTGGACAGAGATTTCTTTACCTGGTAGAGATAAAGAGACGGGTCGGTCAGAAGGACCCTGTGTCTGCGCATGAGTGCAAGCTCCTGTGTGCGCATGCACAGCCCCTGGGCTGGGGTGTGGAAACAAGCAAAGGAGAAGGGTGAGGGTGGGAGAAGGGCTCATATTTTAGGGCAGCACTGGGGATGACGAGGCGACCAAAAATGACCACCAGCTGGATATGCAGGGTCCAAATCCACTTTATATTTGGGTTTAGCCTATTCCTGTGCTATTTCAAAATCAGTAAGTCCCTTATTGCCACCCTTAGGCAGGGGCAAGCAGGTTCCCATCGTGGGCTCTGCACTTGGGTGAGCCTCTGATTAGTTCTCTCCATCACCCCCACGGTCTCTGCGGCGAGATATGATGTCAAATCTCAGTGCTTCACATGTCACAAACATGCGGAGGCTACAAGCATGAGGGAGAGCGGGGAGACCCCCTTGGCCATTCCTAGGGGCAAAGAAGCCGGGGCAATTCTTCCATTCTCAGACCCCCCGCGCCCTGGGGGACAGCCCCGAACTACCTAAACATGGCTAAGGTTTACAGCAGACGCTCTTTACCTCTTCAACAAACGTCTTCACAAAGTCAAAGTACTCGGCTGAGCTGTCATTGAGTAAACCCTCCGTTAGATTCCAGTTCACGATCCTAAGTGTTCCACTCAGTATTTGAGCATCTGAAAGGGAAACAGAGACGTAAGAAATGAGTTCTCGCCTTCCCCAATCTACTAGACAAACACCACGACTCAATAGAATGGCTCAGTCTTATTCACCCAACCAGACTCTCTGACTAATGAAAGTCTATGGAGGACGGACTTCATTAGCATTGCCGTAAAGCATCAGTTCAGTGTGGTGTTTGAGCCGGGAAAGTCACCCGAAAATATCAAATTACCAGTTTTTACTTTTTCTTCCCGTGATTGCAGCCGCCCCCCGCAGTCCAGGAAGCTGGCGTTCACCGTATGCAGCACCCCCGGGGGCCGGTCACTTATACTTAGAAAGGTCCTACGGACACTATAGGCGCTGCTGTAACTGTTCGTCGCCGTCACGTGTATCGTGTACGCGTGATTCTCGGGGCAGTCCGTGCTCCAGGATACATGAAATCCGCGGGCAGTGACGTCGCTGATGCCGAAATCGGAGAACTTCGTGCAATCTGGAAAAAAAAGTGAAAACACAATTCATTAAAACTGGCAGAAACCGGAATCGCTGGAATAATCCCGGGCTGGACTCTTTCCATGCCATAGGCACCCCAAGCTATAGTGCATACAGCGGGACGTGGGTCCTAAACAGGGACTGGCTCTCCAAAACAAGGACACTAGGGTGGTATTTTTTTGTATAGAAGGATTTTCTGCTATTAATATAATTATATATTTTCTTCATTTTTACAGATTCTGCCCAATATTGTACATCGGGAATCTTCTACTTACGGCAGGGAGCGGAGGAGCTGCTGTTGCCAGACACGGCAGGTTGGGTAAGGGTCGGCGTTTGTTCGCGTTTGGGGGATGGGATCGGCTGTAAATCTAAAATAAAGACAGGAATCGTTAAAGTAAAACGTCACAGATAACACCCCCCCCCCAGACAGGACCGGACAGGGGTGTATCAAATGTGTCACCCAAATGGCTCTAATACCGGTCATCATGGAAACCTTGACTTGTCATTATTTAAAGATACATTTAATCGAGTCACCTGCATTCAAGCAGGGATATCAGCCATAACATACTGGGAGCAGTTGGGAGTCTTATATATGATCGCAGCAGGGGGGAATAGGAAGGAGTCAGATCCAGACTGTATGACCCTCAGAATCTGCCCCTGAGACCCGGAGATTGGGGCACAAACTCTGAGAGTTCCGGCTGCTATGGTTACAGTGGGAAAAAGGAAATTTTGATTGTGTTTTTTACCCCTTGGAAAGCTTTTAGGTGAATTCCCGGCTCACCTGTACCTATCGTACCTATAGATAGTGAGGGGTTTATTCACTAATCTAAAACGCACTCCTTGAGATTAGTTCCCGACCAGCGCACAAACTCTGTTTATTATATATTTACTATTTTTATCTAATTTTTCCCAGTCTCCGTCCCGGTCGCTTACTTTCACTTCTGGTGGGCGGCTGCGTTGAATTTGTGGGGTCTGCAGTAGCCGGAGCGGCACATTTATAAGTGTCATTGGGACTGGTGCACGTTTCATTAGCCAAGCAGGGGGCCAGAGGCGGGAACAGGCATTTATCCACATCTAACCAGACAAAAAACAAGGTTTAAAACATAAAAAAATACAGGAGTTCTGAACCGGAGCAAAACTTGGCTGCCTTAACCCGTTGAGTGCTATAGATACCGGAATCAGTGCGCTAAGCTGCCCCCCGCTGTCCACATCGGTAGACGTCTTTAATTTAAATTAATACATTTCACGGGAGAAAACGATGCAGAGCTACATACGCTTTTACCACCTCAGAGGTCTCTTCTTCAACTACTGTTCTAAAGTTTGGGGTCACTTAAAAATGTCCTTGTTTTGAGAGAAAAACTAATTTTGTCCATGAAAATAACATGAAATGGATCAGAAATCCAGCTCAGACGGGGTTAATGTTGTAAATAACTATTGTAGCTGAAAAAGGCTGATTTTTAATGGAATCTCTTTATAGGCGCACAGAGGCCCTTGATCACTCCCATCACTCTTGCTTTTCCATGGCCCTTTTTTCACTCCCATCACTCCTGTGTCCCAATGGCCCTTTATCACTCCCATCACTCCCGTGTCCCAATGGCCCTTTATCACTCCCATCACTCCCGTGTCCCAATGGCCCTTTATCACTCCCATCACTCCTGTGTTCCAATGGCCCTTTATCACTCCCATCACTCCTGTGTTCCAATGGCCCTTTATCACTCCCATCACTCCTGTGTCCCAATGGCACGTTGTGTTCGCTGATCCAAGTTTAAGTTTAAAAGGCTAATTAATCGTTAGAAACCCTTTTGCGATTCTGTTACAGCCAGAAATGTCCTTGTTTTCAATTAAAACAGCTAAGTGACCCCAAATAAGTGTATATTGCCCCAATAAAAAGCTATCAACTTTGATTAAAGACTCCACATTGGATGAATTCACTTAATTAGAAAAGTGAGCTCTGTACACCTGGAACCCATAACCAGGACGGCGCTGCCTATTCTATCGGCTGCTCCGAATAGTGAATTTTGGGCGCTACCAGCAGCTTTCTATGTGTGCGTCACTTGCAGTTCCATATTTTTACCACCAGGGGGGGTCTAGTCCAAGTGCTGCAGTCCCTTTTTGGTGAAGCTGCATTTTTCTGTGTAGCCAGCCGTTCCCTGCCTCACTGAGCATCACAATTTACTAATTATTTTTTTTTTTACATGAACACTCTTAATTTTCCACTCATCGGGTCCAGGTTTCCAATATTGGTTATTCTTTCAAGGCCGCTGTGTCTCTTTTGGTTTTCTGGGGACATTCTACCAATTTAGCTCCTCTACTTTAGCCCATTTGGTTGCAGTTAAGTTAGAACTATTTACCCTCCATGAGAATGTCGATTACTTCGGGTAGCCGAATTACAATGTTATTCATTTTAGAGGAAATATCCAGCAAGGAATGCGATTGGTTGATTCCGATCAGAACTTGTGATTGGACAGTGAAGGCGCTGGCAGGTTGGGTGGAGAGATGATGAACGGACACGTCGAGCGGAGACAGCTCTCCAGTGATCTGGGAGAAAAAAGAAAAAAAAAAAGAATGATTATTATGTTTTTTTCTTTTTAAAAAAAATCCTAGAATTTTTATCATGAAATATCATTTTTAAGATGACATGAAATGACCGGTATATACGGTTCTTTACTTACCATGGAGTGCAGCAGTCTTGAGTGATTGAGGAAGCTTGGGTCCACTCGGCTTAGGTCATTAAATGCTGTTTTGATGGTGATCGTTCCGTTGTACCAATACTTGATAGTATTCCTGTCCAGAGCTGAAGACACACATTGATCACACATGTATGTATGTATGTTGATATGTATATTATTTTAAAGTGACGAGTACCCAGCTAGCCTACCATGAAAGTGCCCCATTCAGAGGGTAAACGAGCAGAAGGCAGGAGAGAGGAGTCGCATTATTACTGGGGGGTTGTGCTGGGGGGGTACCACTCTATTCATTGAGTGCTGCACTCAGCTCACGATCCCCAGATATTCCTATTTCAGACAGTTCAGTCGGAATGATTGTCATAAAACCACCTAACCTGCGTTCAAGCAGGGAATTCTCTGCTTATGCCCTCTCCCTGCTTGGCCCATCACCCTTTCAATCAACAATCATATACATTTAAGATTTGATTCAGATAACAGGAAGTTAAAACAACTGCTCCTATACATTTAAGATTTGATTCAGATAACAGGAAGTTAAAACGACTGCTCCTATACATGTAAGATTACATTCTGGGGACAGGAAGTGAAAATGACTGCTCCTATACATGTAAGATTACATTCTGGGGACAGGAAGTGAAAATGACTGCTCCTATACATGTAAGATTACATTCTGGGGACAGGAAGTGAAAATGACTGCTCCTATACATGTAAGATTACATTCTGGGAACAGGAAGTGAAAATGACTGCTCCTATACATTTAAGGTTTAATTCTACATATTTTTTCTTTACATCTCCTTATATGGGTTTAACGTATACCGGTACTTTGAATCGGAAAACGCAGGTTTTGGGAAAGTAACATCCACTGTACAGAAATGTTTACAGACGGACCTGGAGGCGCGGGGGAAACGCAGAAGGAACCGTTGGAGAAGGAGCAGCACTTCTGAAGTTGTGGACAGTCTGAGTCCTTTGTACATTTGGAGTCCAGACGTCTTCTGGTGACGGCAGGACACGTCCCGGGTCTCGAGGTTAAATCGCTGATCCTTTCTAAGGCTGAAGAATAATAAATGTATAAAACAGAAGCTAAAATTGATTAAAAATAAGAAAACCCCAGGGGGTTATATTACTGTATACAGCGCTGGGGGGTTATATTACTGTATACAGCACTGGGGGTTATATTACTGTATACAGTGCTGGGGGTTATTTTACTATATACAGCGCTGGGGGGTTATTACTGTATACAGCGCTGGGGGGTTATTACTGTATACAGCCCTGGGGGTTATTACTGTATACAGCGCTGGGGGTTATATTACTGTATACAGCCCTGGGGGTTATTACTGTATACAGCGCTGGGGGGTTATATTATTGTATACAGCACTGGGGGTTATTACTGTATACAGCACTGGGGGGTATATATCTGTATACAGCGCTGGGGGGGTTATATTATTCTATACAGTGCTGGGGTTATTAATGTATACAGCGCTGGGGGTTATATTACTGTATACAGCGCTGGGGGGTTATATTACTGTATACAGCACTGGGGGGTATATATCTGTATACAGCGCTGGGGGGGTTATATTACTGTATACAGCGCTGGGGTTATTAATGTATACAGCTCCGTTATATATCGGTGGTGAGGCTCCCTGAGTGTATCCAATAATTTATTATGCTTGATTTAGACGCAGATCGCGCAGGTTTTGTGGAATGATGTCATACTTACAGATCGCGCAGTAATCGCCCAGACTCTCATATCCTGCGCAGCATTGCGTGACTCTCGTGGTCTCCGGAACCTCTATAGCGCGGTATTCGGTTTTATAATATGTGCGGGGACACGACCGCCATGGAATCCACCCGGGGCAGGGCAGATTCGCTTCATACGACGTCTGGAAAGCTACCACCTTGGAAACATTTTTGGTCAGCGTGTAGTCGCAGGTATGGTAACCCGACGGAGACACGACATTTACTAAAGGAACAGAGACAACAACAGAAACAATAAATAATATATAAAAATATATAAGACGGGGAACGGTTTGCAGGATAAAAACGATCAGAAAAGACGGAGGGATCTCAATATGTCCGGCGTGGAGGAGAGAAGAGAGCGGGGGAGGGGAGAGAAACATTTAAATATTGAAAGGGATTTAATAAAGTACAGGAGGGAAATTTGTTTCAAACGAATAGAAATTTTACAATAAGAGACCAGAATCTAACACTAGAGGGTCAGAGGCTGAGATGGAATAGAAGGACGTTTTACTTCACTGAGAGGGTGGTAGATAAGTGGAACAGCTTTCCAGCAGAAGTGGTAGGGACTAATACCATGGAGAATTTAAACATGCATGGGATAGACATACGGCTCCTGAATCTAAGACGAGACCAACTATTAAGGTCTGAGTCTTCACAGCAGGAAAAACAGGTGTAGAATATTCTTTGTTTCTATGAAAAACATTTTACTATATTAAAAATATATATAAATACGGCCACCGGGTGTCCCCACGAGCCCCCGGAGGGAATCGCTGCTCATATAGAGCGCCGTCCAAGCATCAGCGGCTGGAAATCTTCTTCTGTTATTATTATAATTTCTAAAGTCACTTAAAGAAACAGCTTTTTTTTTAAAAAAAAAAGCTGAATATTTTCTTTTTTCCCTTAAAGATGACGCCTGCAGAGGCAGTAGGGTGTCTGTCTCCATAAGGGCTGTGTAAGCGTTATTCCAACATACGCAGCGGTGGGGCTGAAGCATTTCACAACATACAGCAGCCTCAGAATTCAAGAAGACATTAACCTCTCCCACGGCCAATCAGAATATAAACTGAAAAGACCCTCGTTTACGTAAAATACACAGAAATTGCTGGCAGATCGGCCCCCATTCGGCCCCCGTCTAGTCCCCCTGTTTTTCCTGCTGTAAAGACTCAGACCTTAATCAGTCGTTGATCTTGTGTTAGATTCAGGAGCCGTATGTCTATGCCATATTCTCTAGCTCCACTTCTGCTGGGAGGCTGTTCCGTTTAACTACCACCCTTTTAGTAAACTAAAATACTTCACATACATATATATAGAGAGAGGGAGAGCAAGAGAGGAGAGCGGCATAGCCTCCAGAATTTGACAGTCAAATAGTAAATTCCCAGCGAGCAGGAACATTTCCATGATGGTCTCTAGAACCAGAAAAATCAAGACCGAGAATGTTTGAATTATGTGATCTTACCCAGGAACTAGGATTTTTTCCCTAGTATATTTTTATATAGCTTTTGCTCCCAGTATGTTATGGTTGGTATCCCTGCTTGAACGCAGGTGACTCAATTAAGTGTATCTTTAGATAATGACAAGTCAAGATTTCCATGACGACCAGTATTAGAGCCGTTTGGGTAACACACTTACCCAATGGGGTATTGAAGGGTTAATATTTCAGAGTCAGTTCATTTAGAAGGTTCCCGGGTATGTTTATGATCTATATGGTCTCCATAAATATATATAAATAGATCACATGACCACACCTGCCTCCACACCTGAACGTCTGCAGGTACTCCGGATAGTAACGGGTGATAATAATATGTAAAAGAAAGCATGTTTTATAAGACGCCCAGCGTATTAACCATTTCATGATTTCCCATGGTGATTCCGGATTATATATGAGATCACCGGATCAGTTTAGCAGAGGGAGATCTGGTCGCTCTGTCCCGAGGATACCACAATCCTAGGATCCAGATCATAGCAATCGATTGGACTCCTTGGTCTCTTCTTAGATTCAGGAGCCGTATGTCTATCCCATGCATGTTTAATACCCTCACTGCATTACCCTCTACCACTTTTGCTGGGAAGCTGTTCCACTTATCTACCACCCTCTCAGTACAGTAAAACTTCCTTCCATTCCATCTAAGCCTCTGACCCTCTAGTGTTAGATTCTGGCCTCTTTAAAACATATATTTAAATGTTTCTCTCCCATCCCCCTCTCTCTTCTCTCCCCCTAAGCCGGACATATTGAGATCCCTCGTTCTTTCCTTCTGCGCCGTGCGCCGTATCCCAGCGGAGGAGAAGAATCTGGTAACAAACTCTGGTCTAATATACTCACCCGGTTCAATGGCGCTTCCGAGCGCAGCCGCCATCCATACCATCAGCACGCACGCAGTCACGCTTCTCTCCATGCCGGTGGCTTTATTATCCCGGCGCCGTAATATCCAGGTAGGGTCGACTCTAACGCCTAAACCGCGCTGCAAAAATGGCTGCGCTCTACCTGCTGCCGTCACGCCGAGGCCGCTAAAGAAAATCCATCGGGGATTTCTGCTTCCTCATTATTTTCTTTCTCTCGCAGCCCAATCCCCGCTGAAACACCTGCGTCTCCAGAAGGAGCCATAATTACTAACGGAGCATGACATGCAAAGATATTTATTTAGCCCGTTCTAGCCGAGCGAAGAGCGGCGGAAAGGAGGGGGTTAAAAAAAAAGGGTATTTACATAAAATTTACAGAACTACTGCCCTTTTTTACCTGGAGGAAAATTAAGATCATTCATTCGCACCCCTGCTTACTTCTTCCCCTTTGCAAAGGCTGCCCGAACCGATCAGCAACTTAATGATAGGGGAGAAATAACTCAGTGGGGAGGAATAATTGCCCAGATCGTGACATATACTATATATGGACAAAAGTATTGGGACACCTGACCATTACACCAACGGGGACTTTGATGACATCACATTCTAAATACATAGACATTAATATGAAGTTTTTCCCCCTTTGCAGCTATGACGGCTTCCTGCACATAGTTAAGGGTCCGGGCTACCGTACACAACAGTAGACATTATGTGCTTAATAACTCACTGGGGAGGAATAAACGCCCAGATCGTGAGAACTGAAAAGCCCTGCTTTAATACCAAGATCTAGTAGCCTGGGCCGGCTGCTCAGCAGACCCACCAAGTCCTTATCTTATAGTGATAAATATTATCATTTATCATGCGCTTTCTTTCTAAAAGGGAGATCCGGACAGGTATGTCTCGGACAGACGGACAGGCCGTCCTAAGTAACAATTTTTGCTGAATTCCCAGGAGAAACGGTTGCTTTGTGGGGAAGAATCTATTACGGAAATAAAGAGAGAAGCAGGTGGCTTTTTATTAAACATTTTATATAGAAAATAATTGGACAACAAACCCACATCCAGGAATCCTGCTGACCTCCGGCGTATCAGATTTCTCCTCTCACGAGTTCCTCGCCCATTACCTGCTTTTCCTAAATATGCTGTTTATTTGCAGAATTAAAAGGGAACTCCTAATTTTTTTTACTAGTATCCTGGTAAAAAGTTTTCCAAAAATGTTATTTTTTTCTTTAAAACAGTTCTAGTTTTTGCCCCATAATATAATGTTTTCAGGCAGCTGAATATTAGCCGCTTGTATGAGTTCTCGCTCTGTTATCTGAGCCCCAATCTACTAAACAAACTCCCCGACTCCTTATCATACTGCCTGTGGGGACCAATAGAATGGCTCGGTCTTAAATATCCCAGCAGGACTCTCTAATGAAAGTCTATGGAGGAACGGACTTCATTAGCATCGCCATAATGCATCAGCTCAGTGTGGTGTTTGAGCACGAAAGTCACCCAAAATATCACATGACCGACAGCAATGGCCGCCTCCAGATCAGTCTTGTCGTACCCCATAAATATAGGTCGCTGCGTAAATTGTTGGCGCTATATAAATAAAAGATAATAATAATAAGAGGATTAATAAACACATTTATTTTAAATCCCATCGCTCTGAGATTATACCTGAAATAGCATTCAGAGATTATCTTTATTATTGCATTTATTTGGAGCGTCAGCGGGGTTTTGCAGCACGAGTTTAATGAGGGAGAATAATTACAAATAACATTACAATTAACAATAAAACGAGCACCCATAGGGGTAGAGAATGAGAAGCAGTAGCCCTGTTCTTATGAGCTTGCAATCTGTTAGAAGGGTCAGGGGGAAATGAGACACAAAATAATGTAGAGTCGAATGCCGTTTGTTAGAGCTTCCAAGCTAATGGGACCTGATGCATATGGGGTGGAATAACTTAGGAGTAGTACTCGGAGCACTGGAAGCCCAAGGAGCCTTCCCCGGGTCTGGGTGGCCGGTTTAAAGGGACACTCCGGCCATCATGGCACCCCCTGCCCCTCTTTGCACATGCATGGGGGGGGGGATTCTACAAACACCTGCACGGAAGACGCTCCAGGTGATTTCAATAAGTTCCCCCCGCGGTAACAGATTTTTGTTTTTAAAGAATGCATATTAAAAGTACTTTAATATGATTTTTTTGGGGGTGCTGCAGCTTCTCCCTACAGCAAGCGTTTTTTTTTTAAAGAATGAATATTAAATGTACTTAAAAATGAAAATTTTTTGCATGCTGCAGATTCTCCCTACAGTAAGCATTTTTTTTCTTTTTAAAGAAGGCATATTAAGTGTACCAAAATATTAATTATTTTATGCGTGCTGCAGCTTCTCCCTATGGTAAGCATTTTTTTTTTAAAATGCATTTTAAATGTACTTTAATATGAATTATTTTGGGGTGCTGCAGCTTCTCCTTACTGTTTTTTTTTTTTTTTTAAGAATGCATATTAAATGTACTTAAATATTAATTATTTTTGGCGAGGCTGCGATATATATATTAATAAAATCGTGGTTTAGTGAATCGCACCCAGCGGTGCATCACGCAGCCAATCACATCGCAGGGATGCCTCCGGCACTCGTATTCCTCCCCAAAAAGCCTTTACACGCACTTTAGAGCGACGGCTCCCTCGGCTCCCTATTAACTTGTTTTTTTCCCAGTAAACATAGCTTCTGCGTAACAATTTGTTGACGTTGCCAAAGGAGACGAGTTGGCTGGAAGCCGGCGTTAGCGATCTGAGCCGAGATTAACCCTTCCACGGCCAGAGGGACTGATGGAGGCATCATAAAGTGCTGCTCTTCCCTCTGGCACTTCCATGGTTAAAAGTGAAACCACAGCCAGGATACAAAGTATTCATTACAGAAAGAGCACTTTGTGTGTTTAATGACCAGGCGCATACATGTAAACCGCGTTTCACACCGCGTATGTGCATCGCCAGCCAACTAATGAGTCGTAACCGACGGGGGGAGGAAATCGGGGAGGAAATAATGAGAAACGCTCCGATGAATCGCTCTGGATAATGCAGAATATTAATAAATACCGCAGACCCGGACAGCTACTAAGCAAACCACGCAAAGCCCATTATCAGTGAAAATATGTCTCAGCAAGCGCTATAATGATCCAACATGATCTATCCCTATTAGTTATGGAAAAAGCATTAAAGGGTTAATAAAAAGGTATAGTCATCGAAGAAAGCGGCGCCGATAAAAGAGCTACCCATCTATTGCGTTTTCTTGAATGGCGATTCCGTCCGGCCTCCAAGCTTTGGGTGTAGATGGAACAATCTGATACGCGTATACCCCTTGGGGGCAGCTTGGGGCTTCGCCCTGAAGCGCTTCAGCCCTCCCTCAGTCTGAACCCCTTTGTGCAGGCGACTTGGGGGGTGTGGCGGAGAAGATGTGTTAGCGGCGCTCTCTCCTCCTTTCCGTCACCACTTACTCTGCTTGCTGGCAACCCGGACTTTGCCCCGGGTCTGGAGGTCGGTTATCTTCAAACGCTGGAATTGCCCCCTGACGTCACGGTTTCGACAATCTGGGATGGTGTTGCCCCTGTGCCCCTTGACCGAGTGAGCCCTACGATCCAGGGCACCCTGTTACAACGCTTTCGCTACGCCCAAATGGCGAGATATGTACGGTCTCTCCCGGGCAAACATCATATTACTCGGCCCCTTACCCCATTTGAACAGCTGGCTGGCCAGGGTCTCGCCTCCTTAGAGGTGGAATCTCTGCAATCTACCGCCTTCTTCTGGAAGTGGACTCTTCGGTTCCCCCGGCATTCATGGGGAAGTGGGAGGCTGAGCTTGGTGCGGTGCTTACAGCTCAGCAGTGGGAGGTCTGCGTCTTGACGCATAAATGTTCTATTGCGTCGCGGTACCAAGAAACCGCTTCTAAACTGATGTCTCGTTGGTATAGGACTCCGGTTGCTATCAGTAGGGTTATCCCGGGGAGTGATCCGACTTGTTGGAGGTGTGGGGTGGAGAGGGGTACTTACTTGAACATCTGGTGGGGCTGCTCTCGACTTCAGCCCTACTGGATTGGGATATTTCGCTGTCTGGAGGAGGTGACGGGTGAGCCGCTTCGGCCTTCTCCGGTCTTGGGCCTTCTTCTTCACTCGGAGCGCTCCTCGGGGCTGATGAAGCGTTCGGTCCTTCGCCACCTTCTCAATGCGGCTTGCAGTCTCATCCCACTTTACTGGAAACGATCGGAGGTTCCCTCGTTGCGCCAATGGCTTAACCGTGTGGGGAAGATCCGGGATTTGGAGGAGATGGTACATTTGGCTTCGGACAGGATGGAGTCGTATACCGCGGTGTGGGCTAGCTGGCTGTCCTTCCAATCTTCTCCCGTTTTGGCCTCCCTGCTTCGGCAGTGACCGCTCACTGAGCGTTTGGGTGTCTTTCCCTCCCCTCTGCCTTAATGCTCTTACTTCTTGCTATTGCTCTTCTTCCCTCCCGGTGTTTGCCGTTCCTTCCCTCTGTTTCCCTTCCTCCTCCCCCCCTCTTGTTCGTGTCGGTCTGTTTCTATTCTCGTTTTCATGTGGGTCTCTCACGGAGGCAGGCGGCACCTTGCAAACGCGGTCTGACTGACCTCGCCCTCACTCCGCATTGCTTCTCAACCGTGCGCTACTCGGACTTGTGTAAAAAGTGCAGTAATAGCACATTGCCTCTGCTCTTAGGATTTCGAATTATTATCTGCCCCACTACCTCACCCTTATTATTGTCTCTCCCCCTATTGTCTTGATGTATTGTGTTTATCCATGTTTCCAAAAAAATTTTCAATAAAACTTTAATTCACCTAAAAGAGCTTCGCTGACGCAGGACTTATCGCGCCGGGTAGGTTATCTAGAAAAAAATAAAGGGCCATATACGCAGAAAGCGGTAAACACATACCCACCAACTGTGTTTTTTTTGTGGGACAGTCCCTATGTTTGGGCACTGGGGATCCCGCATTGATTGTTGAGGAGATCCGCCGGTCTCCCGGGTGGCTTTCTGGGTATCGTAAGCTTTTGTTCCCACCTCTTTATTGTTTTATATAATACCATCATACTCCGTGACGCTGGGGGGGTTATTTGGGGGACATTACTTGCCCTCCCCTCCTCAAGTCATGTCTCCGAAATAAAAGCCCCCAGTTTGGACACCTGAAACATCGGGGCTTTGCAAAGGCGTTAACGTGACCCAATCAGCAAGAACATCTCATTGGTTGCCGCTCCCGAAAACGGCATCCCGCTAGAGATCAGGATGGTCGTGGCTTCTCTACCCACATCGCCGGTTCCCAAGCTGGTCCAAGGCACTGAATCGCTCTACTTGAAACACATGAGGTCATTACTAATCCCTGCCTTACAGGCAGGGGTGGCCACCACTGGTCTAAACGACTCTTCCGTTATAAATGGTATTTATTATTACAAGCTGGGTGCCAGACATGATTCTTAGGCTTTTTTTTTTTTATCAGATAAATCAGAACGATAAAGATTTGTGCTTCAAACGTAAGCTGATAACCGATTTCCTGCGCATGCGCAGCGCCCCTGGATTTCTATTACATTTAACACCTCCGGTGCCAGAGCATTATTCTCCTCTCTGGCAATGGATGGGTTAAAACACCAACATAAAGTCCCAGAATGTCAGGAAATCCACCCAAAATCTGGATATTAATAGAACCTACTCGGACCCCCTGATCTATCGCTTTGTCTTAGTCTGCTGGTTCTGGTTGCCTCAGACCCGTTGAACGTACGGACCATATATCGCCAACAGTTTCCAAAGCGCATCTCACAAATAAAGCTCATAAAAGTGGAAAAATAGTGAATTACTAGAGATTTTTTCTTGGGGGGGGGGGGGGGATAGCCGTGAAATCCAGTCACTATCCTACATACATAGAAACTGTGAAAACACATACCATTCTAATGACATCACACTATAATTATTCCAAGTCATCACCGGTGTCATCACGGCTGAGCAGCAAGCTGTTAATGTCACCGTAACTCTTCCAGTGCCAGAACCTGGCACATTACTTTCTAGATACGTTCTAACTGTCCCAACATTTTTATATAAATCTACTTCTAAAGAAAAAAATAAATACAAGAATGCAGAATTGATAGTATGTTTTTTTTATCGTTACGGGTATTTAACATAATTAAGCAATGAGCCTCCTTTTGTTTTTTTTCAAGCAAATTAGTAAAGATTTGGGGTAAAATGGACATGCAGAGGCAAAAAGCTCCAGTGGAAAGCCAGAGTTAATTTCTTACGTACACAGAAGTGGCTCGGTATATCATGCCATACTAATGACATCATGTTATGCGCTGTAATTATATCAGGCCATCACCGATGACATCACCATTGACTGTGCCAGCGCTGCACATCCTTACAGAGCAACACATAATCCTTTGTCTTCAGCGAGGCGAGCACTTACAGTAATCCGGATTTCCGGGCTATTACGGATCTCACTGGGAAAAATTATTCTTTTTTAGAAACACAAACATCAAATGGTTAAAAAGCATCAAAAATATGAGGAAATAAATCGATCACCTGGGGTGGGGGGGCACCAACAACCTAACCATGTGATTATAGGATTGTGTGTGTGTCATACAGTTGCTCATTTCAGTTTTTATTTATGAGGTCATCATGAAGAACAAAAAAAAGTTTAGTGGCTTTAATAGATGATCCCAGCGTTATAATCCCAGCCTGTTAGTCGAGCGACTGATAAGATGAGAAGCAGCCATCAGCCTCTCACACCTGCGGCCAAAGTAACTGTTTCACCCAGATTGTGTAGGCAGCAGGGCGGCGGATTTATCTCCCACCCGACGGTCAGCAACCACCCGACACCCCAAATAAAATGATAAGGGGAGACGGGGGACTCTCTGCCTATAAATGAAGCACATTAAAGACAAAACGGCTATCCATGAGCGGTGATCTGGCTATTGCACCTCTTACCCGGGTTTTGTCAAAGGCTGTCTTGTACAGCAGGCAATTACTTTCAAGGGATCCATGTATAAAGTGGATATAGAGGCAAAAGGTGATCATTGTTGAGCTCACAGCCCCCCCCCCCCCCCCCCTTTTACAATCAAATGCAATCTCTAATTTCCTTTTGGTGACTGTTTGAAAACCGAAATTCAGTAAGACTCAAGAAGAGGGACTGATTACCGAACTAAGGAACAGTCCTTAAAAAGGACATTATGGAATTAGAAAAAGTGCAAATGAGGTCTACGAAATTAATAAGGGGATTGGGAGATACTAGTTATGAAGAAAGACTAGAAAAACGGCGTCTCAGAGGGGATAGGATAACATTATATAAATATATGCAGGGCCAATATAACGAGCTCTTCAGTGACGTTCATTAACAGAAACATACAGAGAACAAGAGGTCGCCCTCTGAGACTGGAAGAGCGCAGGGTTCATAGACGACAAAGGACGAGATTCTTTACAGTGAGGACAATAAAGGTACGGAATCCACTTCCAAGGGAGGCAGTGTCTTTTTTCAACCTTATGAACTATGTAACCCCCAACGCACGCTTCCTCCTACCCCCTATAGTCTGCAACACATATACACTGCCTCCTACCCCCTATAGTCTGCAACACATATACACTGCCTCCTACCCCCTATAGTCTGCAACACATATACACTGCCTCCTACCCCCTATAGTCTGCAACACATATACACTGCCTCCTACCCCCTATAGTCTGCAACACATATACACTGCCTCCTACCCCCTATAGTCTGCAACACATATACACTGCCTCCTACCCCCTATAGTCTGCAATACATACACACGCTGCCTCCTACCCCCTATAGACTAACACACACAGCCTCCTACCCCCTATAGACTGTAATACCGGTATATACACAGTGGGCCCTGTCAGCCCCTGACCCGCGCACGGCCCCCGTGCCCCCTTTAGTCTGTAATACACGCAGGCTGTCAATCTCGGAACCGCTGCTAGGCCGCTTGGGCCCCGCCCTCTTCTCCACCTCCTGGAACACAGACCAATCGGAACGCCGCGCACGTGACGAGCGCTCCATGCGATGACCTCATCTCTGGTGTGGGATGACGTCAAATTCAAGATGGATGGAATCACGGCGGCAGACGCGCGCCGGTGAATTGGAAATCCGAGAGTCGAGAAATTAAGCAGAAGCCGAGCGAGCTGACCCCGCGGTGAGTAAAAACGAAGCTGTGGGGCTTCGCTATCGCCCGATAAGCAGTCCGCCTTCCATTTCCTCGGCTCAGAGGTGCCGTGCTTCCCCTGACGTAACTCTGAGGTGGCTTCTCCATCTCCCCTTTCTTTCCCCTGTCTCCGAGCTGCGGCAGTTGTTTCTCCCTCCTCTAACAGCCGTCAGTTTCCCTGCTTCTTACCCCCCTTCTTTCCTTCTTCAATACACACACCCTTTTCAGGCGCCAGCCGTTTGTACGCATGCGCTGGTTATTCCCTGGTGCCAACATGGCGGCTGCTGACACATGCGCAGTCCGCATAATGTAGTCAGTCACATGATCCCGAGTAGTCGTTGGGCGCGCGTGCGCAGTTTGACAGCTTGAGGAGGCTAGTCCTGACGTGAGCGCGCAAATGGAATGTTCCAGATAATGACGTAGACGACGCGCGCTGTGGTTGTGGTGATGAATCGGTTGATCCAGCTGTGAAGCATTGAGTGACAGGAGGGAGATTTTCACCGCCTTAAATGTATATGATTTCACAAGTAACTGTGTTTACCACAAAATCTCATACCTCCCAAGTGTCCCACTTGTCCAATGTTTGCTGGGTATGAGGGTATCGCAGGGTTCTACAGCCCTAAAGGCCCCGATAACGTGTATAGAAACAGCAGGAAATGGCTTGATAAATAAAGCCAAGTGAATAAAGTGCATTCTTGTTCTAAACTTACCCTCCTCCTGTTATTTATTTAACAAAGTAACAGAAGTGTCGGTAAAAGGCTTTTCTGTAATTTTACATTTTATTGGCCTCGTTAGGCAACCCGCGGTCACCAAGCGGGGTGGTTGGGGGGGCTATATGCTTTGACACGCACCGCGACAACCCATGCTATTGAGGGTAATAGGAGTTGAAGTCCTCATAATACAGGGAAGTAACTAGTGTGTGTTTGGGCTCTTCCCATGGTATACGCTGTGTGTGTATGTATGTATGTATATATACATATATACAACTGGCGATGAGGGCCCTGCTCAAAGAGCTTATAATCTATATATATTTATATATGCGGGGTGTGTGTATATATATTTATAACAGCAGATGTCGTAATCCCTCCGCAGCCTGTATGAGTTATTTGCACGCCTTCCGCATGTAACACTTATTTGTAGCCTTCGGCGTTGTCTTTTATCATGGCGCATGTTGTTGTTGTTATTATTATTATGTCTTGTTTATATAGCGCCAGCAATTTACTCGCTGCTTCTTAGTGTCTCATATCCTCTTACTGCACGGCTGTTACATGCCCTTCATTGCTGATCGCTATGCGTGCGATCAGCCAGCAAGGGGAGCAATCACAGATTCCGGGAGGGTCTCCTGCCCTCCGGTGCGTATTGGCGTTCACGTCTACCAGAAGGGATCGCGTGATCGGGCGTTCTTTACCTGGCATGCAAACCGTCAGCGGGTAGCCAGATAGGGAGATATGTCTGCCAGTGCCAAAAAAGACAGAATGTACAGATACGTCCTAAAGGGCATCCTGGCAGCTTTTTTGGTAGAACATACCTATATGTCCATAGGTTAGTGGAGGGGTTAATATGCATTTATCACAAAAAGAAAAAAAAGCGCCTACCTGTCGCGGTGGAGGCAGCCCTGCGGTGGCAGGTGCCCTTCTCCCGCATGGTCCTACATTGGTTGAAGCAGCCAATCGGTAGCGTGTTCACGGGGGGGGCGGGGTCAGAGCATCGCGTTCACTCGAACACATCACCTGCACTTTAAGTAGCGTAGGGGGGGACAGGCGAATGCACGGGCTGGAGTGTCCCTTTAACGCTGTATTTTATTATAACATCAGTCTCTCCACGCAAAGCTTCACTGAATTCCCCCCCCCTCCCCCCCCCCCCAAAAAAAATTGGGTTCCAGGGCCACGAACCGCTGTAAGCCATGTTTCTGTGTATATGACGATAAACAATAGCTTCTTCAAAATCAACTATTTTATTATTATTTTCTTACAATTTTATGACTTTTTTTTATTATTTATGTTATTTTTTCATTATAGAAACTCGGATCCGTGATTTTCATATTATAAGGGGATTATTATTTATTGATTAGTATTATGTCTGGGAATGTGGGTGATGCTACCATCGGTAATTTTTTTCTTTTCACCCTCTTTAGGGAGATCAGCACGATGGACGGGGGACTTCTCCATTACATAAATCCGGCGCACGCGATTTCCCTGTTGAGCTCTTTAAACGAGGAACGGATGAAAGAGCAGCTGTGTGACGTCATTCTGATTGTAGGGGACCAGAAATTCCGCGCCCACAAAAACATTTTGGCCGCGAGCAGCGAATACTTCCACAGCCTGTTCACCAATAAAAACAACGATTCGCAAACGGTCTTTCAGCTGGACTTCTGCGAAGCCGATGCTTTTGAAAATGTGTTGAGTTACATCTATTCTTCTTCGCTGTTTGTGGAGAAGGGCAGCCTGGCAGCCGTGCAGGAGCTGGGCTATAGTCTCGGTATCACCTTTTTAACCAATATACTTTCCAAGACCCCTCAGGCGCCCTTTTGCCCCCCAAAAAAGGCCGCTTTCTCAGAGGACGAAGAAAATGGATCCCAACAGAGAAGCGTCATTGTCTGTCAAAGCCAAAACGAAGCGAGGGACGTCGGACGCGTCCCGCATGACATAAGCTCGTCTTCTAAGCCTTCGTCGTCTTCTCAAGGAAAGAGTACTTCGGCTAAGCAACACCTAAGGTCGGCTGACACATTGAACAGTTTATATTCCAAACGAAATTGGAGGGGATCATCCAACAACTCCGATGACATTAATATAGGTGGGTGGATGAAAAGAAATGCGCAGAAAAAAACATTTCCAGCTGATTCTGCCGAGGATCAGCAAGCTGCCGATATGCATTTAATGAGGGGGAATACGTCAGAGGCTTTTAAGAAGAAAATGGCACACGTGCCGGCTTTGCTTAGTCTGACAGACTCTCCCTACCCGATGCAGAAGCCAGGGAAAGACATCACTGTGAAACAAGAAGATAGAAACCTACATTATTATTCTCAGCTTGGAGCCGCGGTCCCGTCGGCTGCTCCAGGGAAGCAAACTATCGATCGTAGCGGCCCTCTGGTCAAAAGTCTTCTCAGAAGATCTTTATCTATGGACAGTGAGGTCCCTTCTTACTCACACGATGCTGACTTTCAGGCTTCGCAAGGGGGGCCTTCTATAGAAGATGCCTCAAAAGACGCTGCGCCCGATGGATGCTCTCGGAAGACATTGCTTAAAAGAGCAAGGGACGCGGCACAAGACAAAAACGCAGATCGCGGAAAGTCCTTTGCATCTACTCTGTCCTCTTCCAGGGACTCGTTTCAAAATGATAAGATACAAATAAAAACTGAGCCCCAAAGTCCTCCCCCTTCAGAACCCGCGGAAATAATTAGGGTTACTGTTGGAGATGCCGCGCAAGCTAGTAATTGCGACGTTGGTGTGAAAATGGAAGAAACTCCTGAAGCAAGCAGCCCGCCGGCCAAGAGAAGGTTTCACAGCGACAGAAGAATGTTGGCTTCTAGAAGAGCAAAGGCCAAAGCAAGCACTGCACCAGAGCCCGAAACCAGCTTTGATCGTAGGCCCTCTCATCTTGAAGGTGACTTCTATGATTCCGACGACAGCAAGGAGATGTGCATCGACACGCAGGAGGTCGGGCAAGCCCGGAAATTTAAATGCAAACATTGCCTTAAAATATTCAGATCCACCGCCGGTCTTAACCGCCATATAAATATGTACCATAACCCTGAAAAACCGTACGCTTGTGACATCTGCAACAAAAGGTTCCACACAAACTTCAAGGTATGGACACACTGTCAGACGCAACACGGAATAGTCAAAAATCCTTCTCCCGCGTCGAGTGCTCACGGGGTTTTGGATGAAAAATTCCAAAGGAAATTAATTGACATTGTTCGAGAGCGGGAGATTAAAAAGGCGCTTATGTATAAGTTACGGAGGGGGAAGCAGGGCTACCAGGGGCCGTCGGGTAGCCAAGCGCAAGCCATGAAAAGAAGCCTGAGGTCAAGATCCAAAGCGGCCTACGTTTGCAACTATTGTGGGAAATCTTACCGTTTCTTGTCTCAACTCAAGCAGCACGCTAAAATGCATCCCGTAGACAAAGCTGCTCTGTCCAAGAACATTCGGCCCAAAAAATCTTCATCCCCAAAGAGTCCGGTGGAAAGCAAAGAGGTGTTCCACTGCCGGCTGTGCAACGCAACTTTGTCTTCCTTCGTCGAGCAAGGAAATCACGAGCGGATGTGTAGGAACGCTACGTTGTGCCCTTACTGCAGCCTTCGATTCTCTTCTCCGGAGCTGAAAACCGAACACGAAGCCAAGTGCGAGTACAAAAAGCTCACATGCCTCGAGTGCATGCGAACGTTTAAGTCTTCGTTCAGCATTTGGCGTCATCAGGTGGAAGTTCATAATCAGAACACCATGGCGCCAACAGAGAACCTCTCGCTGCCGCTATTAAATCGCAACGGAGAGACCAGTAAAGCGGCGAGACAGCAGCTTTTACTGGAATCTAGAAAAGTAAACAGTTTCCTCATGCCAAAAGATGACCCCGACGCCTACAGCGACTCCTCGGAACATATGAACTTCGACTCCGATGATTCCAACTGTCTCCCTGAAGATCTCAGCATGTCAAAGAGATTCAACGCCCAGATCAAGGATGAACCTGCGGATGACATGGAGGACGAGCCCGATTCGAGCTACGTCCACAAAGAGGCAACGTCCGACTCTGAAGGTGGGATGTGGTCCTGTGAAAAATGCGGGAAGATCTTTACCGTGCACAAGCAGTTGGAGCGACACCAAGAGCTGCTGTGCTCCGTGAAACCTTTTATCTGTCACGTCTGCAACAAAGCCTTCCGGACCAACTTCAGACTCTGGAGTCACTTTCAGTCGCACATGGCGCAAGGCGAAGAGGCGTCGTTCCGGGAATCCGACGCCTGCGCGCCCGTCAGCTCGCCGTCTCCTCCGCCGCTTCACCCGCCGCCACCTCCGCTGCCTAAAATCCAGCCTATCGAACCGGAGACCACCGCGTCTTACCCAGAGAAGCACAGCCCTCCCGAGAAGAAGTTCGCCCCTCAAGAGTCGGAGACCCTCTTCTACCACGCGCCGCCCCTCTCGGCGATTACATTTAAAAGGCAGTTCATGTGCAAACTTTGTCACCGGACATTTAAGACGGCGTTCAGTTTGTGGAGTCACGAGCAGACGCACAACTAAAGCTCTCCACGCTCTGGTGCTAAAACCTCAAACGTTTTGCTCTTGGGAACTCTTCCATCTCCGACGCGGACGAAGCCCGACCACCTTTTGATAACGTTGCTACTTAACAATCGTTACCGTGTAGTACTATAAGCGAGTATTAAAGGAAATGCCTAATGATCGTTTGCATGACCTCCGACCCGAGACCGACCCAAGTAGTTAAACTAAAAAAAAAAAAAAAAAAAAGTATTTTTGGTTTTCCTATTTCTTGGTTAATCGTGTGCGAAAAGCATTGTTTTTGACAATATTGTAAACCTCACAACTCTTTGGGACTCAGTATTTAGGCTGGTTTAATCTAAAAAAAAACTTAATAGTGAAGTCAGTTAATTTTTTTTTTCTTGTTTCCATAGCAATAACCTACGCAGAAACCTCAAGTTCGGAATAACGTATTCTTTAAATAATTGCGTAGTTAGGCAAAAAGCAGGATAAGCGATTTAGAGAGATATGGTGCGTCTTGGCCTACCAGGACTATTCGTGTTTGGCAAAACCACGGTTGTTATTATGTACTTTCATTAAAAAATCTTTACATTTATTAATAAATGGTCATTTTTTTTATGACATATGACAGCATTTTGTGTTATAACAAAATTTCCCGCACTTAGATGTAACGTCACGATAACGGGAGGGGACTAAAAAAGCAAGATTTAGAAGCTGGCCTGAGCTCCTTAAATCTGAAACATCCATAAAAACCCAAGTTTAGGAATAAGGAGCATATATTTCGTGTAAATTGTAAAGAAATAAATAAAATTGAATTAAATACAGCGCCACCTACCTGGCTGGTTTTTTTTTTCTCTTTATAGATGGAAAGGAAGTTTTAGGTCATATAACCGTCTGATTAGCACAATGAAAAAAAATCTTGAATATTAGTCCAAGGCGCTGGGTTAAAAAGCTAGAATTTAATTCATCCGGCGTGTTTAGCGTGTTTTGTTAGTTTGTTCCTGTCTTTAACATTTAATTATTTGTTTAATTGATGTGTTTTATTGCTAATTGTGTATCTTTCGGAAGTTAGATCTTGGGGAGTCTTTAAGCACAAGGTGTTAATTGTGTGGTTGGATGTGAGTTTTACGGATGGATCTGAAACCCATAAAACGAATATAAAGATTAATAATGACTTAACAGAATGGGCCCTGCAGGCCTCGTGTACCTGGCTAGAGATCTCCAACTTCGAGTTGTTGGAAGATTAATATATTATAATTTTTTATTTTTTTTTTATGATTTGATGTTTGCTTTGATTGATCTGTCACTGAAAATAAACATTGGCAAGTGAAGGGTGCCTAAAACTGCGTATATGTGATAACATTGAAATATTATATGTTGTAGAAGCCCATATTGCTTTTTAGGCAGAGAGCCTCGGTGGAAAGCTCTCCTTTTTCTTGCTTTGTGTAAAAACTGTTAAACGAGACGTTGGGGGTCGCGTGGATGCCGGGTTTGCATCGCGTTCTCGGTGGTCTCTTGGTTTGTTTTTGGTGATGGAGCCGAGTTACTCTGGCTAAACATTTTTGAGGAGTAAAATACTTCTGCAGAAGGGTTTATTCACCAAAAAGGAGACTTGCGGTTTCAGCTCCTTGACGTCCCTTCGCATTATGAAGGGCCAACCTCTGGTGAGCTCCTGCTGCAGGAAAAGCTTGGCGGGCCCTGCATAATGTGTAGCTAAATCACTGAAAGATCTTAATTCATACGATTCTCTATTATACAGGACTGGCTCACGGAGGAACCTGTGATGGATTTTTTTTAATGAATAGTTAAGTCGAGGAGCTGAAACACAACTCCTCGTTTAGTGAATAAAGCCAAAAGGTAGTAGCACTTAGGTTTTTGCCTCCACAAGTAGGACCTTATACTGAAATGTTGGGGGGTTCCCGTAAAGAGATAAGAAGCGTGGCAAAGATACCCCTGTTTTGGGATCTGATCAGAAAAAATATACAGCAAACTATATAACCAAGCGAGTTATAGTATAAGTTGCTATCCAACTGGGAGGAAAAAGTGAGCCTTTTTTTGTATTTGCCATGAAATCTTGGCTGTAATGCACTCACATTACAGGAAATGAAAAAACGAAATATTCCGGAAATGGTATATTTTTTACTTATGTAAATTATACCCCTCCCCCCTTCTAAGTGTCCTAAAAACAGCACAGGTATGAAGAAAGACTCCCCGTTGGCAGGTTGAAGCAAAATATAGATTACTAAAAAGTCAAATTATCAGTTCCTATATTTTGAAATTTTTATTTAAATATTTTTTTTATTTTTTTTTTAGGATTGTGCAAAAAAAAATAATGCCTATTTTGGGTGTTACGAAGTTAGGACATGACCAGGCGTCTCTGAACTCCACGGTTTAAGGAAACCACATGCAAGAGAAAATATGATAGTTATGATATGCGGCAGCCATTTTTTTTTTATTATTTTTTTTTAGGATTAAGTGAGGTTTTGGTTCACAGGCATTTATAAATAACACTTCACTTTAGATTTTTCTCAGGATCAATTTTGGCCCCCATCACTACCGATGCTTCTTTGCTTGACAAAATCTACATTTTCAGATCTTCAAAGTGGCCGTATTTGCAATACCGCATAATTAAAATAATAATAAATTAAAAATTTTTAATTTGAAAATAGTTTTAATTTCCCATTTTTTGCCCTGCTGTGTTCTGCCGTGATTTTGCAGGCTGGAACTCTAGAACGTTGCACGTCTTACTTGCAAATAAAAATGTATTGAACGCCTGTCTGGGTTAAAGAACTTTCTGGAGGCCATTTTTGTTTGTCCGGAATCCTCATTGGAAGTTCTTCCAACCCGACGGGCATTCAACAAACCTTTATTTGCGAGTAGAAGTGTGCGAAGCTCTAGAATGGACAATTTTCTGGGAGCCCTGCACTCCTGCACCTCTCCAGGTTTTTGTTTGTACCTTGAGTCTCTTCCATTAGTGGAAAGCAGGGTATCTAGTATATATATATATATATATATATATATATTTTTTTTATTTTTTTTTTTTTTTTCACCCCTCTTTAAAACCACAAAGACCAACATCCGGTGAAGCCTGATTTTTTTTTTTTTGATGTATTAAACATATAACAATTTTTTTATTTTTATTTTATGTAATATTCATCGTTTTTTTTTTGTTTGTTTTTTTTTGTTTGTTTTTTTATTTATTTAATGCACTTTTTTTTTGTTTGTTTTTTTAATCCCTGCTCGCTATAAAGGATAGATTGACTTGATTTCACTACGTTTAGTCGCCATTGTTCTATCGCTCGCAGCGCAGCACACGAATGGGTTTGCGGCGTCGGTTCTCCTTTCGTTAGAGCTGAAGTCTGTTAGGCCGACTCTTTCCTTTCCTTGTTTATCTCTTTGTTTCTTTGTACAGATTTTTTTCTACTGTGTTTTTCTTTACTTGGCTGTTTACCAGGAAATGTTAAATCCAATAAATTTACACTTTTTGGAGTTGACGTGTGTGCGTTTTTATACAGACGCGATTGCGGTGTTTTGAGGCTCGCTCCATCGCCCGCAGGATGTAAGGATCTGATTTAAAGCTACTCGTCGGTTTCATGATTTATTATTTATTGTTTTTTATAGCGCCATCAAATTCCGTAGCGCTGTACAATGGGTAGACAGGACATAACAAGTAGCATGTAATATAACAAATTGACTAACAGAGACAACAGGTGAGGAGGGCCTGTTCACAGGAGCTTACAATCTATCATGATCTGTCGTTTGGTTTCTATGGAGCCGTAATGGGGACATTCTATATGAGCGGGCTCTTTAAATATTAACCGTTTCGTAGCCCACCATGCAGATTTTACATAGTGACTTTCTGAAAAGACCCTATTATCACTCCTCTTGGAACCGAGTCACCTGCATTCAAGCAGGGATATCAACCATAACATACTGGTAGCAAAAGCACCGGTTTAGGAGTCTCGTATATGATCACAGCGGGGTAGAATAGGAAGCCGTCAGCTCAACACTGTGTGACCCTGAGAATCTGCCCCTTCACCCTGACACCCCGAGATTGGGGTTCCCAGGTCTGTGGGTCAGTTCGCTAAAGGGTGAGTTGTGGGTTTAACCCCTTGACTTCAGTATCCATCCGCAGTGAGCTGCTGCAGGAAGAGCTTAGCTGGCCCTATATAATGTATAGTTAAATCACTGAGATTCCTTCAAAGCTTCCTCATCTATTAAACTATGCATTGCCCAGGGCCTGCGCACCTCGCTGGAGAAAACAGCCAATGTTGGAATAAATCCCATGACTGATGCTGGGGTTTATTCACTAAAGGGAGCGCTATGAACTCCTAGACCTCGCTATACATTATGAAGGACCGCCCCCATTGAGCTGCAGGATGTGCTGGGCCCTGTATAATGTGTAAAGTAGTCAGATTTCACACATCAGGACTTTTCATGAAAAGCTGGACTTTTGACCCAAAGCTTTGGTGTTTTGTAATACGTAAGGGGGATGTCTGCATGTGCTGGTGTGAGGTCAGGACCCCCGCTGCTAGGTTATATTTGAAGTGGTTGAAGATAATGACTGCTGTTGACCGAGGGGGATAGTCTTTGATCCGCGGGCTGGTTGGGTGCGAACTCTTTGAACTTGTTGTGGGGTAACCCAGACCACAGGGACGGTCAACAGAAAAGGTGTGCTGAGCAATTAACAAGACTAAAGGCGTTAGAGCCAGTCTGCTGGGAGCAGGGTACACGCCCCTACTACTACATCTCACAAACAGATCTGATCCCTAACTAAACCTGTGAATGCCTTTAGCTCCCTTTTCTCAGGGGCTGGGGTCTCATTCGTTTTTGGCGGCAGCTCCATTGGTCTGAAGGCCATTTGAAAAAAAAGGTAATGAGGAGAAAGAAGGTTCCATCAGAATAGGAAGTTACCGTATTTGCTGTAATATAAGACAAGGGTTTTTCAGAGAACAATTTTGATCCTGAGTGACTGTGAGGGATGAAATATATAAGTTCAATTTTAAAAGGTATGTATACTGAGTATATAATGGGTCATTTAACCAAATGATTCTGATATTAAGAAGACCACTCTGATAATATTGTTGCATAATCTTATTTCATCAACAAATGATATATGACACGGTGATGTAAGATCGCGATCTGGGAGCATGATGGGTGTTGTAGTCTAAGACTGTACATGCCTTCTCTTTAACGAATGGCTATTTATTTTAATCCTGGCCCAGCCATTCCCTCCATAACATCCAGCTTGCTAAGGTTAATGTGAGTTGTGGTCGGCGGCAAGAGGGTGCTGTTGCATAAATGTTCTGTGGACTGTTACTGGTGAATTATGGGACTTGTAGTTCACCATAGGCAGGATCATGGGCGCTTAAGGGTTATAGTCAGCGCTAGGACCCCGTAACCGCAGCCAGCTTCTTCTCCAGTCAGTTTAGGGAAATCCTACTTCTCTGAGCCCGCCCGCTGCCGCTTCTCCACCAGTAACCAAGCCTGATTCCGGATATGCAAATCATAGCAGTCAGACCACGCCTCCACCAGTAGCCTTCCCTTATTCCGCTTATGCAAATCAGGGCCGTCAAGTCCCGCCCTCTGAGCTGGTCCACCAGTAGCTGTGCCTGATTCTTGTCATGCAAATCGGAGTAGCCAGATCCCGCCCTCCCGTGCCCTGTGTAATCAGGCGGCCACCGGCTGCTGTGGCACACGGAGAACGGGCCTGGCGCCGGGGCTTGCTGAGTCACATGCACAGGTAGGAAGTGGGGTTCCACTCGTGTGTGGGCGCTGCGTGGGGTGACATTGGCACTGGGTGGGTGCCATAGAGGGCATATCAGTGGCACTGGGGTATAAACACGGCGGGGTATTAGTGAAGGGGTATCGGATAGCGGTTACCCCGTATCATGACTGATAGGAGGTCACTGTATGTGGAGACCCCGCCGTTTATTGAGTGCCCGAGGCGGGAGGCAGTTCTGTGGGCCCGTGTGGGTGAGAGCCCTCTGAGGGCACCTCGGGGTAACCTTTGCTTCCGTGTTCGGTGTGACTTTTTACAGCTCCGGATCTTCACAATAAGGACCGAGTTCCTGTTTGTTCCGTCAGGAAGTAACACTCAGCCTCCCACTCTAACGAGCCCCCCCCGCCACCAGCCCGCCCTCCGTGTAACGGGAGAGGCATTTCAGTGCTGAAAGGGGGTCAGCAAAGTACAGGAGAGACGGTTATTCAAGGGGAGGAGGGCAAGAGGCCAGCGTCTGACACTACAGGGAACGGAAGGAAGTTTTACTTCACTGAGAGGGTGGTAGACAAGTGGAACAGCTTCCCAGCGGAGGTGGTAGAGGCTAATACAGCGAACAAATGAATATATTCGTGGGATAGGCCTATGGCTCCTGAATCTATGGAAACGGCAGGAAAAACGGGCTGAGCGGGTCTGATCTGCCGCAGGTTCTGCGTTCCTTTAAGGGGTAAATATGTTAGCTGACAAACTCATTATCTGGCTAATTAATTGCCCCCGTCTGGCCGGGACCTGAACGTCGTGTCTGGATGTGATTCTGCCGGGTGGCCCCCGGAGGGAAGTCCCCGCGGGTTCCGGGAAGCTAATTAGATAAACTCATTGTCCTTTTTATCTTTAGAACGATTAAAACGTTATCAGGAGACACCGCGCGCCGTTTAGTAAACCTGCGCAATACGACGGACATGGGGTACAGTCAGAAGACTTTAACTCCCACAACTCCAGGCTGCCAGGGGAAGCCCACGAGAGATCTAGTCCAACAGCTGTTGACCAACCCTGCTCTAGAAACATAGTATTTGGTAGATCGGCCCCATTCGGCCCCCGTGTAGTCGCCCGTTAAAGACTCGGCCAATAATCAGTCGTTGGTCTCATCTTAGATTTAGGAGCCATATGTCTATCCTGTCACTGTATTACCCTCTACCACTTCTGCTGGGAGGCTGTTCCACTTGTATTCTTTTGTGACAAGCTCCCGGCTTTGGCCCGTAGCGGTTCTGTCGCGCGCTTCGGCAAACCATTAATGAAACCCGTAAATAAAAATTGTACGTTTGTCTGCGGAGCTGACGCTCTTTCACTTAAAACAAACCCAGAGACCTAACGTTTTGACAATTTCAGTTTTGTTTATAAAATAATACACCCCCCCCCCCGCCGGTCATGTGATTTTTGTGAACGCCGCTTTGTTTCCGAACGCTTTTCATTTCATTTTAAAATGAGATCGTTGTGACGTCATCAAAGCTTTACTGGAACTGAAAAAACTGCGAGTTCTAGAGCGGCGCCGTGACGTCTTTACACCCGCGGAACCTTCTGACGCTTCCGCTTATAATGAGCCGCAAGGGGCTTGGATGTGATATGAGACTGGTGGATAAGTGGCACGGCCTCCCAGCAGAGGTGGTAGAGGGTAATACCGTGAGGGTATTAATCATGCTTGGGATAGGCGTACGGCTCCTGAATCTATGACGAGACCAACGAGTCTTTACAGCAGGAGAAACGGGCGGATAAAAACCGATACTTCTATGTATCTAAAAATGTCTATTATTATTATTATTATTGGTATTGGTATTAGTATTATTAATAAATAACGCTTAAAATATTATTAGTTAATAATAAAATGTTTAAAAAATAGATAATAATAAAAATGTTAAAATATTATTATTGGTAATAAAAATATTAATATATACTGTTAAAATGTTGTTATAAATATTTTTAAAATATTCTAATAATTAGTTATATTATTTCTATAGCGCCAACAATCTCAACAGCGCTACATTCAGAGGGTCCGGCAGAGCTAGAACAGACTAAACAAATACCAACCGATACATGAGGTAGAGAGGGCTCGGCCCGCAAGCTTACAATCTAGAGGGGCGGATGTGCGGCGAAAGGGGAGGGATGTGGGATCGGTTATTTGTCTAATGAATATAGTGACAGGACAGTCTTTCGATGGGTTAGCGTGTTGGGTTAACGTGTTTGTTGCGCATGTTTTCACAGTGATCACGGCTCCTGTCTGCTGGGAATCTCCGGCGTTCCGGGAAGGATGCATTTTTTCCAGATCTCGTAACGATCTCGCAGGGAACAGGCGACGCTCTTGGAATTGTTGTTACTTTTGCCCCTGAAGCTCTGCCGGTTGGGGCACCCCAGAAAAGACTACCCCAGCGGGCCGGGGGTGCCGCGTGCCTTCGGAGGATCTGATGCCGAATTGTTCTTGGACCGGTGATGCCGCCGGGTTCTCCGGTTAGCTGGTACGGGTTCCGGATTGATGGCGTTACTTTGGAATCTGGATCACTGAGTCCGGAACGAGACCCGCTGGGCACCCACGCCGTGTTTTAACGATTTTTTAGTATTTTTAGCCTCGTTCTGATGCCCACCCGCACTCCCTGAGGAGCTTTCCTTGGCTTTAGTCAAAGTTCCTCACCGCCTTCTTCCTGTGGCCTCGCTGCACGTTATGCCCGGCCATGGCGTGGTTTGGGGAAGCCCAGTGGTTGGTCCTGGTGTCTCTGTTCGTTGCCGCCGTCGTCACGCTCGCCGTGTATCTGCTGCAGTACGCCACGAGGGTCTTCTGGGCTTATAGAGGGGATTCCTATTCGAGTCGCAGCGAAGCCAACTCTCTCCTGTCCTGGATCCTTTCTCTGCACAGCTGGAAGAGCCAGTGGCTGAGAGCCTGGATTAGAGCTCTAAACGAGGAAGCTGGAAAAAGAGGGGTACGTACCGTATACATGCTATATGTTCCGGGTCTACGGTGATGTTCTCGTGTTCTGGCCGGGTTCCATCTCCCATCCCTTCTAGAATAAAGATCGCTGTTCTGTCCGCTCATGTTGGATGCACAAGAAATCATAATCTAAAACAAGTCGGAGGCTTAGATGGAATGGAGTGGTGTTTGACTTTATTGAGAAGGTGGTAGATAAGTGGAACAGCCTCCCAGCAGAAGTGGTAGAGGGTAATACAGTGAGGGTATTAAACATGTATGGGATAGACATACGGCTCCTGGATCTAAGATGAGACCAAAGACTGGTTAAGGTCTGAGTCTTTTATGGCAGCATTTTAACTCCTTCACGTCACTCTGCAGTTAAACAGTTAGAACCTGGGGGGGGGGGGGTGTATCTGAATCTGTGTATCTGAATGGCTCCCGGCACAGCGAGGGTTACGGGCGGCTCTTGTAGTAATGCGGCTGGATGTGAGCCCACTCCTGTCCGTGGAAGGAAAAGGCGGCTGCGTCCTCTCGGATACAATGTAGCAGGAAAGAAAATACATTCATTTTGTTTCAAATCCCTGGGAACCCCCAGCCCTGTTTAATGCATTTTTTATAGATCCACTACTGCGTTTAAAGGGACAGGCCAGACGTACTCTCATAAAGATATACAGACCACCGGGATAGGACGCCGTATTTTGGCACCGCAGACCCCCGTAAATGCCCGCCATGAGCCATATTGGTGCCGACTCCCAACTGCCCGGCTTTTCCGGACAGAGGTGTCGGAGAACGTGTGCTGTGCACCCCCAAGCCGGGCTCTTCTCTAAGACAGATATATCCAATTTTTGTTCCCAGAACATGAATGTGGGGTGCTGGCTGAGAGTGATGGTGATTTGACTCTGGGGGGGGCTCCCTATTACTATATATCATTATATTAATAATGCGTATACATGTTACAGGGCTCCCTGCGGCTGGCGTTCGAGGAAGACGATGCCGACCGCCCCCTCGAGCTGTCTGTGAAAGAAGTCGACAGCTTTGTGAAGTCTGAAAATGTTAAGGTGAGAAGCGGAGATATGAGTGACCGTGAACTCTGCCAAGAGGGTGACTGCGGGAGTAGGGTCTGAAGAACGAAAGGGTGGTAGATAAGTGGAACAGCCTCCCAGCAGAAGTGGTAGAGGGTAATACATGCATAGGATAGACATACAGCTCCTGAATCTAAGACGAGACCGACGACTGATTAAGTCTAGAAAAGACTAGATGGGGACGAATTGGGCCGTTCTTTGTCGATCGATTGGTTGCTATGGTGATTATTTTTCTAACTTTTTGTACCAGAAATTCTTTTTATTATAGTTTAGCACCAGGATTTCCCTCTAGTAACCAACTTCTGTATCCAAATGCCCCTGATATCAAACCTTTTCCTCTCTATTGGGGGGGGGTGGTGGTAAATAAGCCCCCCCCCCCGTTATGCCATGTACTCTGTATACAGCAGTCATGATGACATCTTTTATTACAGCTCCGCCGGCAGGCAGATTCCTCTTTTCATTAGGTAGTAAACTTAACGAGGTGTTTAAGAGCTCCGCTGAATGAATGCTCCCGGGTGGATGCTCGTTACTCGTTTCATGCAGAGAAGCTGCAGTAACGGCGATTAAGTTAAGTAGGGGCACTTATGGCGTACGATCCGGCTGCCCCCCGAGCCGCTGATTAACCATCTGCCGCTGAAAACACGAAGACCCCGTAAGCGGATTATCTTCAGAGACTTCCGACGTAGAATCTTGTTAACCCCTGACTTCCTGCTCCTTAAGAAAAGATGCCTTCGACCCCCCCTTTGGGTTTTTAATGTGCCTTTGGAACAGATACACCTGGTTTCAAGCAGGGTCCAAGGTCCATTCGCATAAGAAATGTTACACAAGACAAGGCAGTTAGGAGTAGAAGGACCCAGGACTTTGCAGCAATGCCGTAAAGCAGTCGGCTCGTGCGGGACCCGCACTGTAGGTTAACCCTTTGTGACGGGCTTATGGCCAGCAGATTAAAGGGACGCTCCTGCCTCGTATGTACTTTAATGCATGCGATAAGAGCGGTCCCTTTAAATGTTCATGGGGTCTGCCTTGCAGGTGTGCGGAGGGCTTCTGCGGAATCCCCCCAAATGTGTTTTGCAGCGTCCCCCACCCCCAACTATTCGCCATGCAGGAGATGTATTTGGCCCAATGGGGGGGGGGGGGGGGGCGGGTTGGGCGAATATTTCCTATAAATGAGTCCGGCTCTTATTATTAAAGAGGAGAAGAAATACGACGTTCTGTCTCCAAAGTTTATCCCTCGGGATGTTTTGCAGCGATTTGAGCTGTTTCCAGAAATGTGTTTTTTTACATAAATAAGTTCTCATAGCTACTTGGGTTTGGGTAAAGAAACAGAGAACATCAAACCTCGATTTCTCCATATTTGATGATTCAGGAAGCAGAAAAAGCTTCTGTTTTTCTTTTTATTTTTCCTGTATCTCCGTTACTTACGGTATCGGGGTTTCCGTCACACTACTGGGTTATTTATCGCTCCCCCCCCCCCCCACTTCGCCAAAGTACCCCAAGTTTGGAGAGTCTGATCTTATTTTTTTAATGACTATATTGCTTACCAAGGAGCGGAATCAGTGGGACTGCACCTTAACCCCAAAGCAATTTGTCATTCTTTGGACTCCGTTAATGAGGCTTCTGTGTGTCCGGAGGGCCGGCTTAACCCTAAGGTTTGGGCAGAATTGGGGTGCTTTGATATAGCGGAGGGCGACCCTATATACGGCCGTATAGTGTGACAGAATCCCCAATATTTATGCCTTTAGGTGTTCTTTGAATGGTATTCGCTGAATTCTCGCTCTGTTTTCTGTATTTATTGGTCATTATTATTCTGGCAGCAACCCTGGAATCTGAATGTGTATGCTCTTCAGGGTGCGCCCCCCTCGCTGCATATTGTTTTTGTAGAGTCGGGATGTACCCAAGCTTTTCGGAAGTATTGTCTGAGTCCTCCAAAAGTACTTTAACTGACCGCTCATTCCGCATCTTAACTGCCCTGACCGTCAACCCCTCCCCCCAAAGCCCCATATAAAGTTTGCGTGTGGTGTCTGTAAAGTTCACTGGTTGAAGGTACGGCCGAGTGCGTTCCTTTTCCAGAGTAAATAAGGCTGATGTCCAAAGTCTTGTATGTTTCCCCAAATGCGTCGTTTTACTTTTATCTTGGTTGAAACGCATCTGTCGTTTTACTGCCTGGTCTCCATTTTATGGCCTGAATCTCTAAAAGACGCTTCGTTGGCCCAGGAACGTCCGTATGAGAAGCTGCAGCTCCAGAGCTACAGCTCACCGCCCCCCTCGGTGGTTCAGGCTTTCGCACCCATTACAGTCAAGAAAGCGACCCCATTGAAATGCATCTTCTGCAGGCCGAGCTGGAGACGAGGAAAGAGGGCAAATAATCGCTGTACATGGCCGTGGAATATGATGGTGCTATGCTAGTAAATGTAGTCTATACATTGTGCTGGGGAGGTTACTAGCGGATGTGTAGATGCGGGGCTCTGTGCTTGGTACGTTGCCGTGGTCTACAGCGTGTCTCCTCGCTCTTGTCTTTCAGGTGGTCTCGTGCCGCGTGGTGGGGGAGTCCATCCAGTTTGCAGTCCGCGTCACCCGGACGATCCCCGCCAACTCGGGGTGCCAGGTGTACAGCGTGGTGGTCGCCCCTCTTCTTCTGAACGTGAGTCCGCCCAAAAAAACCCGTAATACCCTCTGTGACCAAATCTCCCCCCCCCCCCATCCGTGGGACGAAGCATGTCCTGTTATTCAAATGGTTTCCATGGTAATGAAAGAAATTCCTCATTCCCCCCCATTCTGCACCAAATTACCCCTTTTTGTGAATTCACAACACTTAGTGTGACTAGGAGATGCCCAAATGCCCTTCATCAGAGTCTCATGGAGTAGGTGAGCCAACGCGAAGCTGTCAGCCGTGTTTAAAGGTGCTGTCCCACTTTTTCTAAGTAAATACTGCTGTAGAAATGACAAAAAAGCAGGTACTGATAAGTTGTTGCCGTAGATGCAGAAAAGCAGCTTCTTGATGGTCTGTGTTGCTTTAACGGGATTCTGGGTAATACACGAGAGAGCGCCATTTGCGATTTTGAACGGCACCTTTTCGATCTTTCTGTGGCTGCTGCACTTACACCCGATCCACAGACCCCGAGCACATCCTATATATAATCGTATTACGCCCCGGGCTCTGTACGGACGGCGAGGTTCTTCCTTGTGGCAGGAGACCAGAAGGCATGGAAATTCCCTGAAGTCAGATGACTTAATAAATGAATGAATTGTTCAATAGATAAGCAACTAGGAAATACACTCCTGTTCAAAAGTTTGGGGTCACCTAGAAATGTCCTTGTTTTTTGAACGAAAAGCAAATTTTGTCCATTAAAATGACATGAAGTGGATCAGAGATCCAGCACTGATGGGGTTAATGTTGTGACTATTGTAGGTGGAAACGGCTGATTTTTTAATGGAATCTCTTCATAGGCGTACAGAGGCCCTTTATCGCTCCCATCACTCCTGTGTTCCAATGGCCCTTTATCACTCCCATCACTCCTGTGTCGCAATGGCCCTTTATCACTCCCATCACTCCTGTGTCCCAATGGCCCTTTATCACTCCCATCACTCCTGTGTTCCAATGGCCCTTTACCACTCCCATCACTCCTGTGTCGCAATGGCCCCTTATCACTCCATCACTCCTGTGTCCCAATGGTCCTTTATCACTCCCATCACTCTTGTGTTCCAATGGCCCTTTACCACTCCCATCACTCCTGTGTTCCAATGGCCCTTTATCACTCCCATCACTCCTGGGTTCCAATGGTCCTTTATCACTGCCATCACTCTTGTGTTCCAATGGCCCTTTACCACTCCCATCACTCCTGTGTTCCAATGGCCCTTTATCACTCCCATCACTCCTGTGTTCCAATGGCCCTTTATCACTCCCATCACTCCTGTGTTCCAATGGCACGTTGTGTTCGCTGATCCAAGTTGAAGTTTAAAAGGCTGATTAATGGTTAGAATTCCTTTTGCGATTCTGTTACAGCCAGAAATTCCCTTCTTTTCCATGAAAACAATGTGTAGAAGGTACTCCCTTTAAAAAAGCAAAGCCCGAACTTGTTATTGTAGTGAATGCCCCCCGGGGGCAGATAACGCATCCGGATCTGTTTAACGACTCTGCTTCCTACAGCTGGAGCTCCGCGTGATGGAGGGGAATGGTGGGAACCTCCGCGTCTCGTGGTCCATGGGGGATTTTTCAGGCCTTAATCTCCAGGTTCAACCAAAAGCTAAGCAGGAGGTCAGTGAGTAAGTTGTGTTGTTCGTGTTTTATTTGCTGTGAGTTGGGTTGATTTCTAGCCAACAGCGCCAAAAGGGTTAAAAGCCAGCATGGGCCAACATTGACACGCTACGGTTCCTTGCTGCGCATCCGCACCTTACGGAGAGAAGAAAGAGACATTTAAATACATAAAGTACGGGAGGGACATTTATTTTAAAGGAGGAGGGAAGTTACAACAAGAGACCAGAATCTAACACTAGAGTGTGGTAGATAAGTGGATGAGCTTCCCAGCAGAAGTGGTAGAGGCTAATACAATGAGAGGATTTAAGCATGCATGGGATAGGCATACGGCTCCTGAATCTAAGACCAATGACCGATTAATGTCTTTACAGCAGGAAAAATGGGCAGATTAGACGGGGGGGCCGAAAAGGTGCCGATCTGCCAGCAGATTCTATATTTCTCTGGGTCCTTAAGAGGTTAAAAATACATGAATGGTCTTTGCTGTTGAGTTGTGTGACTAAGTTCATGGTTCACCCCTCTAGTGTTTAACGGGTTAATACAGGTAAGGTCCGAGTCCTTTTATTACCGGGGCTGTTGTGCAGAAGCCTCCGAACGTTTTGTCTGTAGAACGTTCCGTGTTAAGACTCCGTGATCGGTACGCGGACCGGGAGGTTCCCGCGTGTTTTTCTCGCTCCGTGTCTGAATGTCATGCGTTGGGATTAACGCGCCGGAGGTGGCCGGCTTATTCTTCTCGTGTGTTCGGCAGGGTCCCGGGGCGAGCGCTGTATTGGAAACCCTCGAGGATATACTGAAAAACCTAATGGGAATCGTCCGCCCGTCGGTGGAATTAACTGCGAGGCCGTCGGAGGTCCGGGATTTCCAGGTACGCTTCGCACTTCTTCGGTGTACAGACGCCCTACAAAATGAGTTATGAATAAAGACTGAAAATGTCAGATAAATGGGTAAATTATAACGCCGATATAAAGAGCTGTCCGGCGACCGGTTCAGAAATGTTAGCGAGGTCATCCTCTGAGACAGAAAGAGCGAAGATTTCATGGAAGGGATTCTTTACGGCGAGGGCAGTGAAGTTACGGAATTCACAGCCGAGAGAGGGGGTTCTTTCACATGCTACGGATGCCACCAAAACTGTTAAAAAGCAGAACATACAGGGGTATAAACGATGGAATAGACAGTAAGATTTTAGAGCTTCTCCATCTGAGGAGAAATCTGATACTCTTGGAATCAAGAAGGAATTTTTCCAGCAGCAGGCAGGGTCAGCAGACGGGGGCAACTTGGTCTTAGGTCTTTTTTTTTGTTTGTTTTTTTCGACCTGAACTACAGTGTTACCGTTGGTCTAGTCAGGGCCGGCCCGACAATGGAGCCAAGTGGGGCAACCGCTCCAGGCGGCACTTTTTTAAAAAAGCGAAAGAGAGAGAAAGTGGCGCCGAGTGGTTTTCGCTTACCAAGCTGTCAGTCCCCGCTCGGCGCCCCTCTCTCTCTCCTCTGCGGCGAGTCTTCCTGTTCGGTCTCGGTGCCGGCTTGTAATGCTGAGTGCCGGAAGATTTCCTCATAGCCGGCACCGAGACCGAACAGGGAGACTCGCCGCAGGACTGCTGAAGGGTAAGTACAAGGGGGGGGGGATGGAGGGAGAGGAAGGGTAGATAATGGGGGGGGGGGGGCGGCAGGGACGGAGGGAGAGGAAGGGTAGATAAGGGGGGGGGGCGGCATTTTAAAATTCGCCCCAGGCGGCATTTTGCCTTGGGCCGGCCCTGGGTCTAGTCGGCGTAAGTTCAGGAGAGGAAGGGGTATGTGGCTCCAATCGCTGGATGCGCTTTACCCTCGGAATGCGCTGGGTTCACACGGGTCTATTAACCCATCGCTCGCTCTGTAAATTCATAGTTTCTGGAGTTGTCAGAAACTCGTCAGACTGGAGTTGCTGCTAAATTTGCCCCCAGCAGCATCGGCCGTCAGCACTAAATTCTGTTATATGTCGCCTTGGGGGGCAACTGTCGGAAACGATCGGGACCTTTCTTAGGACGTCTTTGGTCCTTATTACGAATAAACCCGGCAGATAGTCCGGTGGGTCGACCGCGGCAACCTAATTCAGCCGAACCGTTCTGTCAGGGAGACAATGTATCCAACTTACCGTCACGGGCCATATCATTTAGGTTCGTTTCCCCTTAGGCTGTAAGTTTTGTTTAATAAATAATTTATTTCGAGGGGGGTGACGGTAAAATTCCAACGATCTACTTGGTGAAGCAATGATTGTTCCGTGTTCCACGTTTCCTTGAAACTTAAGAGAATGTTCCACGTTTATTTCCAGAATGTCGTTGGCGTGGGGGGAGCGTCTCAGGTAATCTGCCCCCCCAAACCTCCGAGGGCTCACGAACTGAAGCTGCAGGTGAAGAACATCAAGGCGTCGTTACCCGACGGCTCGTGCCCCCCCGGTACGGTACTCAGCTGAACACGCGTGTGATGGGGGATACGTGTACAAGAACCTTCTATGCCTTAAACTGTCGTTGGCAACAAATAATTCCGTTTATTGCAATAGTGACTTCTCTAGCGTTAATAATATTAAATGGTTTCATTTCAGACTTCTGTTTTGGGAATAAATATTTTTCTATCTGGTCTCTTTTGCCCTCGTAGCAGAGGGTAATATTGGGCAAATTGGACTATAGCTGGTCCCTCCGTGGGATTTATCGCTTTTAACTTTAAATACCGTCCCTTTAAGGGTTTCTGTATTAAGGGGCTGTATATAGGAGCTGTCCGTCTCTCCTAGAAGGTGAGGGGCTGGGAAGCTCTACTTTTATTCATAAAAAGCACCTGTTTCTTAAAATTATTATTATTATTTAGTAGTAGTGATAATTAACTTTTTTGTTAAAAAAAAAAGTTCAATATTTAATAGAAATGATTAAAAGTTTTTATTGTTAAATATTCTTACTAATATCAATATAAAATATAAGAATAATAGTGTTAAATAGTAATGATAAAAGTGATATTTCTATTAATATTAAATATTCTTACTGATATTAAATATAAGAATAGTAATGTTAAATAGTTGCCATTTAATAACACTTATTATTTTTTCTAGTTAACATTATTTCAAATAATTATATTAAATAATATTGATGATGTCATATGATTCTAGGGCTCGATCGCGTTGCGTGCTCCATCCAGCTCAATGACCCGGCGCAGAAAGTCACTACTGCGGCTGTAAATAAGGCGGCGAGCCTTTCCTGGGACGAAGAATTCTCGCTGTAAGTACATTATAAGAGTGTTTATTATTTATTGCTCTATATTCATCTCTTTGTGCTATAACTGCCCCCGTAGAAATCCTTCTCGCCCGTCGGGTGTACGCAGCGGGGCCTGGAACGGTATAATGTTGATAATTTACAAATACTTTTTGGGTTTTTTGGGACTATTTTTTGAGAACAATTAAGGCCCCCGGGGCAAAAGTGTTCCGCAGAAAGAGAGCTTTTGTTTGGGTTCGGTGTACTAAACGCCGGGTATTTCCACTATTACACCCCTCGTCCTGCGGCTTCCAGCCCGACCGGCGTAGCGAATGTTCCGGGAAGCGCTGTGCTTTCTTGGAAAGGTCGGGGGGGGGGGGGGGCGCTCAAACCAAAGATTTAAGATAAACATCTATACAGAGCCCCGGGTCGGGTCTCACACACGCATTCCTCGGATGGCTCTGCGCTGACATGCAATAATGTCAGGTATTCAAAGGGAGCACAAAGGCCTCTTCTGTCTCTTTCCTAAAACATTCCGACCTACTAAGGAAATATACGGTAAATCGATAAAGAGCCCTCCGTGGTTTGCGACGGGTTGCTCCGCACCATAATCGGCGTGGCCCCGGCAGGTCGCGTCGTAAACATCGAGAATCCAGTGCTTTGTCTTGTTTATAAGAGGAAATAATGGGGAGAATTGTAAAACCAAAGCGGTTGCTATGGCAACCATTGGAATATCCTTCCCCCTGGGGCTGATGAGGTGGCCCTGGCAGCCCCCGATGGCGTACTGGGTATGAGGGGCCGCGCGCGTTGTTTCTGTGCCTGTGTAGCGTGCGGCCGGGCGTATTCGGGTCAGCATGATTTTTGTTTTTCGTTCTTCGTTCGTTGGGGTTTATTCGCTAAAAAGAGTTTGCCGGAGAGCTGTGGTTTCTCCGTGCACCAAGCCGACTCCAATGAGCTTCTGCGGTAGAATGAATAGCGAGAGTTCTCCATTGTATTATACACGATACAGGGCCAGCTCAACCTGTCTCGGTGGAGAAACCTGCTGGTTACGCTTGGTAAACGCTCCTGCAAACTCTCCTTTAGTTAATTAACCCTTCTTGTGAAATTTAACCCTTCATTAATGAAATTATATTTCCCTTCAGGGAACTCAGCGCTAAATCCAGGGAGCTGCTGCTGCAAATTGAGGATGCTGAGAAACCAGCGGAGGGTAAGTGTGATGCGTTACAAGGAATGGGGGGCAGACCGGCTTCCGATAAAATAAAACTAAACCGTACGCCCCGGAGTCCCAGTAGAACAAAAATTAATTCAGGAGAAGCTGCAGCGCCCCTCTTAGTGGGTACTCGTATACATCATTTAGAGCAGGTACTCGGCCATCGTATACATCATTTAGAGCGGGTACTCGGCCATCGTATACATCATTTAGAGCGGGTACTCGGCCATCGTATACATCATTTAGAGCGGGTACTCGGCCATCGTATACATCATTTAGAGCGGGTACTCGGCCATCGTATTCGTAGAAGCGCAGAGAATGGCTGGAGTGTCCCTTTAAATTTCGCTCTTTACCTTCTTGTGTTTTGGGTCTAAATTCCATGTTTGATGAAAGTCCCGCTCGCTGTTTGTCGCCATTCTGCGGGCTGTCGGCTGCGTTTATATTTTTGCGGACGCGATAAGCCAAAACCCTAGCGATGGCTGCCGTGACGCGGAACAGCGGCTCCGTCTGCAGGGCGTCCGGGAGTTCGGGGTTCGGTTCCGGGTATTCTGTGTAACCCCGGTGATTTGCCATCGCAGGTCCGCGTGTAGCCTGGGCTTCGGTGCCGTTGGATCTGTTCAGAAAGCAGCCTTCTGGGTTTCAGAGTTTCCCGCTGAGCGGCGAGTCTGGCGCCGGTGAATCTGGATCGGTAACTGCACAGGTGGGCTATGAAGACTTTAAATGCACAGATAACGATGGCCAAAGAAATCACCGCCCGCTTCATTCATTAGGGGAGCTTTATGAATATCCCAGGCTTTCTTTAATTGCTTCCCCTGTACTGGGAGGGTATTCCTAGTATCTACTACGCCAAGTAATGTATATATGTATGTTCTGCTGGCAAGATTTCTGCACTTATTGTACCTTTTTGTTTGTTAAATGCAAAGCATTAGGTTACCTGTTGGCCCTATGTAAATAAAAAAAAAAAATCCACATGTACCGTATTTGCTCGATTATAAGACGAGGTTTTTTTCAGAGCAAATGCTCAAATAGGTCTGACTATGAGACGACTAAGATCCAGGTCCCCCGCAGCTGCAGGGGACCTGGATCCTCCTGTCTCCCCCCCACCCCCCCGGTACTTCTGAGTCCCCGGTGTGTAGCTAGGGCAGCGATTCGCGTAGACAACTTCCGCTGCAGCAGGAAGGAGGCGTGGCTAGCAGCGGGGGTTGTCTGCGTCCATCGCGCAGACCTTCCCCTACTGTCAGAGATCAGAGTTCCGCGGCACCGGTGGGGGGAACTCTGATCTCTGACAGTAGGGGAAGGTCTGCGCGATGGACGCAGACAACCCCCGCTGCTAGCCACGCCTCCTTCCGGCTGCAGCGTACGTGCGTGGGATCTACACGCTGCCCCGGGTACATGACAGGGAAGTTAGAAGCACCAATAAGTTTGGGGTGGGGGACGGGGGATGTGTTAAATGGGGGGCCTTTTAACCCCCTTAATGCCACTCTGCCTCCAGAAATGCCTTTTTAACCCTCTATACGCCACTCTGCCTCCTGAATGCCTTAAACCTCCCCATATGCCACTCTTCCCCATAATATGCTTTTTAACCCTCTAAATGCCAGAGTGGCATATAGGGGTATAAGGCATTTCTGGAGGCAGAGTGGCACATAGGGGGTCAAAAGGCATATCATGGGGCACAGTGGCATATAGGGGGTATAAGGGCAGATGTGCACATTTCTGGGGCAGATGTGCATAACTGGGGGGCAGGTTGGAAAATAGAAGGAAATAAAACCAAAATATTTTTCTCAATCATAGCTTTTATTAAAAAAAAAATAGTTTAGCTGAATTAACATTTACTCGTAAAACTTTTTTCCTATAGGGTCGTCTTATATTCAGGCTTTTTCTTTTTTTCCTAAATTAATATTCAGATTGGGGGGGGTCGTCTTATAATCAGGGTTGTCTTATAATCGAGCAAATACGGTATTTGCAACGCTTCAGGGTACTGAGAAATTTTATTGCGTCAAGTATATTACTGCAAGAGTGATAGATAAGTGGGAAAGCTTCCCAGCAGAGGCAGTAGAGGGTAATACAGTGAGGGGATTTAAACATGCATGGGGCAGACATACTGCTCCTGAAGACGAGACCAACGACTGATTAAGGTTTAAAACTTTATAGCAGGAGAAACGGGCAACTAGACGGGGGCCGGAATGGGGCCGATCTGCCGGCAGGTTCTTTGTTTCTCTATTAAGTCGGATAAATCTTCGGCTTTTCTCTCGTAAAACTTAGGTTTGAAATGTTAGACAGAAAATAGCTCTGGTAGGAGCCGTCGTTACGAGGCCCAGGGGCCGTCCCCCGGTTCTGTGACCCTCCTCGCCCGTTTGCGTCGTCGTTACCGGCTGTGGGCGTATTGAATGCAAACTCTTGTGTCTTTCTTTGAAGTTCTTATACGTGGAACCTTACGAAGTGAAATGGCCAATTCCAGCCCCGGTTTCGGCCAAGAAAGTGGAGAAGGACCGGACGGTGATGCCTTGCGGTACGGTGGTGACCACCGTGACGTCCGTGACGTCCAAGCCGCGCATGGAAGGGAAGGGCCCTGCGGTGAACCAAGGTGAGGAGACGCGCGGCGGGGTCCTAGAAACTCACGATCTGAAGACCAGGCAACAGCAGAAGGACAGCGAGAGGTCGGGCCGTAATTGTCTGATTTCTCTAGGATCGGCTTAGAATGTAGGGTTGGGAATAAGGGATGTTGTTACTGTTGCTAAGCAACCATTACACAAACATTCGAGGGCGCGCCGCTTATTTTGTAATTTTTTTTTTTTTTTCCCTTTTCGGTTTACTCGAGCGTTTCCCGACATTTGACCGCCAGCCTTTCGGCATTTGCATGCATGGAAATGTACGTGCGCAGCCAGAGCTATAATATATAATAAAAAAAATAAATATAATACTTGCATTTCAGGTGTATACATTTTTTAATTGTCCCATGTGATCTAAATTTTTTCTTTTTTACGTGTATTATGCAGAGTTTATTGATTACCGTAACATGACTGATATAAGTGAATATATTTGCTTATAAGGTGTAGCACACCCCACCGTTTTTCATTATAATTAATTAGTGGCTCTCCGTCGGGGAGCGGATCCGTGTATAGAGGTGAATGGAGGCCCGGCCGGCTCTTAAAAGGGACGGTTTCCATATAGTGAAAATTTTACATACGTCTCAAAAGTTGGACGGAATTTAATTGTTTTTTCAGGAGGGCATTAATGGCGATATTTCTTTTCCAAGGGGTACTTTTACATGCAGTTACCCGGGGTATTGTCTCCTAGGGGCAGAGTTTAGGTTTGTGAATCCTGCCGGCATGTCTGTCAGTCAGGCTAACGGGGCGCGCGGCATAATTCCGAGTAAAAGTGTTAAAACCATACGTTTCCTGCTGTTATTGATTGGAGCCGCCATGCTGGAGTTTTTAGGGCGTATCATGAGCCATTCAGTTAAAATGTTCTCGATAGTCGGGGCAGAGCTTGATACACACAGACAATGTTAAAGAAAAGCCATACAATGAGCACAGAATGGATCCGCACGGGTACAAACGTTTCATGAATCTGCGGTTTCTTTAGACCCCTGGTGGCCACTGGGGGAACTGCAGGCAAAACTCACATAGAAGCTGGTAAAGGGCCTTTCTTACATTACTCTCTAAAGACTATTTAAACCTTAGCGGCTCTGGGTCAGTGGCCCTCTTGCCCATCTTGCCAGCCGTCCCCTGAATGACTCTATAGGCTCAGAGAGAGCAGGCGAGACCCGTGTCTTCGGTCCCATGTGTAAGTCGTATGAAGAAATAGTATTGAATACCTACTGTTTGGAGAAGTTTGTCGATACGCTAATGATGGAAGACTTTTTTGTTTAGGCGATGCTGCATCTCAAAGTTGTTTCTCTGTCTGACGGTCCTCGTCTTTTATTAAAGATTCTCCTGCGAAGATGTCTCCGAAAGTGATGGAGCCAGATCTCTCGGATCAAGCAGGTCCTTCCCACAGTGCCGGGGTCAGCAAAGCCCTGTCGTCCTCCGACACAGGTAACCGTCCAAATCGTAACGCGGAGAGGGCGGCTTCTGTTACGTTTTCTGGCGATTCCAGGACTTTGGAGCAGTCCAAGCTTCTGTTTAAAGCTGGGAAAGTCATCACGTGACGGGTCCCTGACACCCCCCTTCTAAAAAGAAATACATCTGCGTGTACCCCTAGACCTCGGAGTGCTATAATATCTGTCATTAAAAAGCACAAGAGGGAAAAACACTTGAGTAGAAGCTGCAGCTCTTCCTGCTGTCGTCCTCCTCCATGCTCCGATAATTCATGCCAGTGATTGGCTGCTTGAAGCAGGCGATCGGTGGCAGGAATGCTTTCCACGCATGTACACAAAGGTCTGGATAGACCCGCACCCGCAGTTCTCTGAAGCTGTAGCTTCTCCTTAAGGCTTTTATTGTTTTCCTACACGTTTAATGAATCCATGTTAAAGACCCTATTTAATATACCTTCTGCATCGGCGTGGCGGCACAGGGCCCCTCGTCCTTTTAACGTTCAGATTCCTAGTTTTAGGTCCGGTACTCGGTCCTGCTTTGCTGCAGCTGCCGTCATCCCTTTTTCCCCCGTAAGTGCTAAGGAATAATCGCTTCACACTGTATGATTCATAACATGGTTTTTAGGTTATTTACCCCTCGCTCTTCTTGATCTGTGTTATTCCAGAGCTTCTGATGCTGAACGGCTCCGATCCTGTTGCGGAGGTTGCTATCCGGCAGCTTCGGGAATCTTCCCGGCAGTCGCTGAAATCTCCGAGGAAGAAGAGCACCATCATCATATCGGGCATTTCAAAGGTACCGCTCTCTATAGGCGATTGCACAGGGACTAGACAGAAGTTTAAGGGACCGGACTAGAGACCCCGTCTTCTCTCGGGCCGATACAGCTTCACTGTATCCATTTCCCTTACTGCATAGAGATAGGGGATTGTTTTTCATGGAATGCAAGTAATCAGAAATCCAGCACTGATGGGGTTAATGTTGTAAATGACTATTGTAGCTGGAAACTGATTTTTAATGGAATCTCTTCATAAGCATACAGAGGCCCTTTATCACTCCCATCACTCCTGTGTTCCAGTGGCCCTTTATCACTCCCATCACTCCTGTGTTCCAATGGCCCTTTATCACTCCCATCACTCCTGTGTTCCAACGGCCCCTTATCACTCCCATCACTCCTGTGTTCCAACGGCCCTTTATCACTCCCATCACTCCTGTGTTCCGATGGCCCTTTATCACTCCCATCACTCCTGGGTTCCGATGGCCCTTTATCACTCCCATCACTCCTGGGTTCCAATGGCCCTTTATCACTCCCATCACTCCTGGGTTCCAATGGCACGTTGTGTTCGCTGATCCAGTTAGAAAATTATTTTGTAATTATGTTACGGCCAGAAATGTCCTTGTTTTCCATGAAAACAGCGACGTGACCCCAATCCTTTGTAGGTGTGACATAAAGGAGCGTTTATACCGCTGATTATATCCCACAGAATGCTCTACGTATAAATTATAAAATTACCGTATATTCCGGCGTATAAGACGACCCCCAACTTTTCCAGTTAAAATATAGCGTTTGGGCTATACTCGCCGTATAAGACTACCCCTCTACCCAGTATACAACAACCAGCCAATCACGGCAAGAGATGTACCTTACAGGTGATTGGCTGGTTGTTATACAGACATATACATACATACACATTATATATCTACACATACTAACATACGCCTGTCCATACATACACATTTATACACTGCCCTCACCACACACCCCCGCCTTTACACACACACACACACACACACACACACACACACCAGCTTACAAACACACAAATACCTACACTGCTCTTCCACACACCTGACCATACACATACACTGACCATCTCACACCAACAGATATACACATACACTGCACTCACACCCCTTTCTCCCCATCTCTTAACTTTCTCATCTTCTATCTTCCATCCAGTTGTGGGAGCGCGAGGTCTGTCATTCCAGACCTCTGCTTTACTGCTCCCTCATCACTACGCGCCGGCAACTGATGCCGAGCCCCCGGACATGACGTCATCACCGCGCTCGGCATCAATAGCCGGCGCGTAGTGATTAGGGAGCAGGGAAGCCGAGGTCTGAAGTGCCAGACCTCGAGCTCCCTAATGTCGGGCTAGTTAGAGGGAGGTCGTGATCTCCCCAACCAGCCCTGCTCATCAGGGCTAGTTGGGGAGATCACGATCTTGCACCTACCTTGGCGTGGCCCTGGAGACCGGCCCAGGGGAGGCGGCTTCTCCACTCGCCCCTCCCCTAGAGATTCGTGGCTTTGTGGGAATCTCCGGCTCGGTGAGTACTTGGTTAGTACCCGGCGTATAAGACGACCCCCGACTTTTGAGAAGATTTTCTGGGGTTAAAAAGTCGACTTATACGCCGGAATGTACGCTATTTAAAATATCCACATTATTCGGATTTTGTTTTTCGCTTGTTGATGGTTTTATTGCTTTTTCCGCAGACGACGATTTCTCAGGACGATGAAACCACTTTGATGCTTAACTACGCGGCCGCCATGGACAGCACGAGCGGAAGCTATCCTGATTCCGAGGCTTTCGATGCCACCCCCGAGACATCCGACGATTCCCCCACCTCGCAGGCATCCGTGTCGCTGCAGGGAGACCCCAGCCCAGAGGAGTGGGAGAACGCCAGCCGCCAGGAGGACTGGGCCGGCAACGGAGCGGTGGAACCAGACTGCGAAGAGATGTCCGTCAGCAACCTGAGCATCTCTGAAAGCGGAAGCGTCAAGAAATCCAAAGGTTTGGGGTAGTTTCTTCTCTTAACGGGGACGAAAGGTCATAGGTCACCTTAAACTCTTCTACTTAAACAAAAAAATGTTTGCGCTCTGCCTCGTGCTGAGCGGATCTGTCCCTTTTTTTCATTATTTCTGCTGATCGCGTTAAAAACAATGCAGAAACTTTTAAAGCAGCGATTTCCGTTTCTGCGGCAACAGCCTATCGCTGCCTGCTTTCGTGCCGCTTGTATAACTGGGCCTGGCAAAAATCTGAACGAAGCAAAACCTCGGCCGACTCGTCCAGCACGTTAGGTGGAACAGCACCTTTAATTAATTTTTTGGTACTGTACCCCGACTATTAACCCTTTAATAGCGAATTCTATGTAGTGACTCACAAAATGTGCTTTAACCACAAATGTTTCTAATACCGGCCCTCATGGAAATCTTTAAATGACCTCGTTATTTAAAGATACACTTAATTGAGTCACCTGCAATCAAGCAGGGATAGAAACCATAACATACTGGGAGTAAAGGAACCAACTAGGAGTCTTTTATATATGAGGACGGGGGGGGGTGGAATAGGAAGGAGTCGGATTGCGTGACCCTGAGAATCTGACCCTGAGATTGGGGCAAACCTATTCCACTGGGGCTTGTTGCCTGTGGACCTCCTTTGATGACCTCTTGTTGGGATGGGTCAGCCGCGCGTGGGGCAGAGTTAGCTCTTTGGTTCAGGCACATACAAAACCAGCCGGACGGCACGCGTGACCTTTCCTATTACGCTGATATGGTGATGCCCTCTTGCATTATTGTGCGCAATGTATGAAATAAGCCAATCGGGAGCGAGCAGTTAACCCTTTTGTCTAAGTTATGCTGGCGTCCGTACGGGTCATACGTTTTATAAGTGTTGGCAGCAAGGTTTTAGGGTTCATCATCATTATTAAAATATATATTTTTATTAAGAAATATTGAGCGAAAACGTCTCCATCTTTAGTGTTTTGCTTTAAAGTTCCAATCATTAACCCCTTCCTCGTGCGTATATGTGATAAACCTGTATATCACTTCTGCTGAAAAAGCGTTTATTTAAGCTGTTGTAGCTTTGGATTTGGAGCTCGTGGATTTGGAGCATGTGCGCTGGCATGGCTTCGCGGGCGAACAAGGCTGAACATCGTTATTTATGGCCATGGGGGTCAGGGATACACTTTTTAGATTTAAAACCCTGAAAGCGGAACTGTCACATCTAATGGAATCCAGTACCGAAAGCCAGCCTTCGTTTGCTTTAAGTTTTTCTTTAATTCATTGTCCAGGGCTATATTTCCCATCTAGGATGTCACATCTGCTTATATCACAAACATAGCCAGGGTATCAAAGTAGGAAGCTGTGGCGGTTCTCCGGGATTCTGCCTGGATTGTTTTAGCAGATGGCGCGAGAGCCGCTGTTTATTCTTCCTCTGTCGGAACAAAAATTATTTGTAATATGGCTGCTCACGCTTACACCATGAGAGATATTGGGTCTGTAGAACCCTGTGATACCCCTCATACTCACCACACATGCAGCCTCCCTATGCCATGGCCCCCCTTACACAACAATGCTGTCACACACACACTCATTCGTTTACTCGTTCACAAACATTCATTCATATACTAATCCATTCATTCAGATATTACCTTAATCACACATACTCGTTCATACCTCGTTCTACCACTGCTGCTGGGAGGCTGTTCTATTTATCTCAGTAAAGTAAAACGTCCTACCATTCCACCTAAGCCTCTGACTCTGTAGTTTAAGATCATGACCTCCTTGTTCTGTGTGTTAAATGTTTCCACCCCATCAACGTAGGAGGCTATTTCCGAGTTTACAGCACAGATAATGAGATTATTCTTCTCCTTCCCCTAAGCATTAACTTGGTGAAGAAACTCCTTTGCTCGCTGGGGCCTTCAGCCGTGCCAGACAGATATATCTCGAAAACCGGTTTACAGGAAATATTTATACTCCTCCCGATAATGAATGTTCAGTCTGCCCACCGCCCGCAGCCCAAACGCAGCAGCGTTTTCCCCGTTTCATTTTCTTTTATTTTTAACTGCAGGATGCTGTGGAAATTGCTGGAGAAAAAAATAGGACTGGAAACTGCATGTTTTTTTTTTTGTTTGTTTGTTTTTTTTCTTTTTCTAAACATTTTTGCCCCACAAATACCAAATACGATGTTTCGAATAACCTTAGAAATGGCCAAAAGAGCTGCGGTTGGACTTATTGCTAAGTCAATGGTGTCTGTTGCAAAAAGGAGCTAGAACATTAAATCAGAATCATTCTTTCGTTTATCTTTCTTCATTCACTTTTTTCAGTTGTTTTTTTTCCTCTTCTCTTTCATCTCTTCTCTTGTCATTCCTTCTGTACATGTAAGAGGACATGTTCATCATCCTGAACCAATCACTTCTACAGTAAGTTGCTCCGATGCTCTTGCTTTGTCCCATAATCTTTCTAGTTCAGTAGATAGTGCTTAGATGGGTATAAATAGACTAGAAAAATGATTATTTTTAAATAGTTATATATATATATATATCTGTTTAGATCATCCCTTTGTATTAATTGGCAAGACCCAGTTCATCTAATGGAATGGCTGCATCTAAGATCAGTGGCAACCTCAAGAGAAAAGGAAGAAACCACTGGGAGCGCAGATACCTTTTGCTCAGGGAACCTCAATGTCAGGAAGCTGCTGCAAAGCAAGTCACTGTGCTGCCTTTGCTACTGAAACTAGCTTTTCCTCGGTTTACATTGGGCTAGCGGGGGGGGGGGTGAAGCCCCTCCTGCTCCACATTTTTATGCCAACGTTGGTTGTGGGGATCTACTTAAGATTCCCTGCTGAAATGGGGTGTAATGGTGAGGCTCATTGATCAGAGAAAACGTCTGGTAGCTTTTAAATTGCAGGCTGCTTTCTTAGAATTCCAAGTGCATCTTATCGGAGCAGTAATGCCCGTTTTGTGTTTGGGCAAAAATTGTTATTCATGTTAAGGGGCAGAACCAAGCAAGCGAATAGAAATGTAAATAAATAATCCTAAAACTCTAACGGACCATTTTTCCTGCGAAAAATTCAGGAGCTGTATGCCTATCCCATGCATGTTTAAATCCTCTCACTGTATTAGCCTCTACCACCTCTGCTGGGAGGCTGTTTTGCTTATCCTGCACCCTGTCAGACGACAATAGAACTCTTACATTACAGCTAATCCTCAGACCCTCTTGTTTTACATTATGATCGCTTGTAGACGCCACTGGCTGATATCTGTATCTGTATAGTCCTATTGGATCCATGTTGGATCTAAATCTAGCCCTAATCTAAAAGACGAGATTGAATAATGTGGGTTCTTTGGGCTTCCGCTGTGTTTTTGCGATTTTTGGGTGACTTTACAACTTTCTTTTCCGGCAGGTGGATTTTTACAGAAAGGGGCTAAACTTTTCTTCCGAAGGCGACACCAACAGAAGGACCCCGGCATGAGCCAGTCCCACAACGACTTGGTCTACCTGCAGCAGCCCGGATCTGAGCCGCGCAGAAAAAGAGGGGCGACCCTTTCTCGCTTGCTTATGGGCTCCAAGAATAAAAGCAAAGGCAAAGGCCATGACCGTACCCCGAGAGCAACGGCGGAGTGAAGCAACGCCCCGGGTCATATTGAGGATAAACGCTCATGCATGTTTTGCACCTCCGCAGACACACGTACGAGACGCCTGCAATGAGGTGTGCCTGTTATCCCTCACCGGTGAACCTTCGTATAGCGCAACACTGTGAGATTTCACAAGCCCCTTGATCCGTACAATAGCCGGCAATGTGACGGTATATTTAATAGGCTGGCTTTCGGAGTGCTAGGGAGGGGAAGCCAGGAAAGGGCCTATCCTGCCGCTGCTCCCCTCTCCGCTGCAACGGGTCCTCTAGCATTGAAAGGGTTAAGGGCAATATATTCTACGGCTGTGATCGTGTGTTAAACCTTCGATAAGAGGGCAGCTTTCCCAGCCATTTCTTAGGAAACCCAGTGCCATAGCATTTATGCAAGCTTTTCTATGCATGTCTAGAACGAGTTCTGAAGAAGCAGCCCATCCTACGTAAGATTGCCTTAGATATGTCAAAATATCACATCGCTGGATTTAAACCTCGCGAGTACTGCCCTCCCCTCTGCCCCTTACAGGTGTAACTAAACGGTAAATACAAGCAGTGCTTCCCCCTTGTGGAAAAGGAAAGTACAACATCCCTAATAACTCACACTCCGCAAATACATGGTCCCGTCACTAATATGAGCGTGTGTGCATATATAGATTAGATATATAATATAACAGAGAGGTATATATGAGAAAAAGAATAAATGCAATTTATGTCCTAACATTCCTTCACATTCCTACCCAGACTATAGTGCTAGAGGAATCGCTAGCAAATGCTGTCACTGATGTCAGCGGGACGGACTGCCGGGCCGCCAGCACTTCCTACCATGAACCTCTCTGTATCACAGCTGATTTATGGGTGACAGAGGCATCTCTGGTCCCTGGGTGATAGGAGCGATAATGGGTGCTGCCTACCCCACCAACTAGGTGCAGTTAGCCACCCATCCCAAAAGCTGGGGGTTCCAGGTATGACCGGTGGTGTATTGATCTCTGGGGCTCCCCCCTCTGCACTGCTGTTCTTAATACTGGGTGTCAGGATATGACATCATATCCCGACACTCCACTTTTAAAGCAAGCTCGACGGAGAAGGAAACTGTGGAGGATTATTCCAACTCAGCTTGGCTCTCCATAGTGTTATTAGGCCAGCCTATTAAGTAGTGGGGTTTATGGGGATGCTGATTGGGCGACCAGGCTCCGTGTTATGCAGCAGAGGGGCCGCTGGGTATGACACAAAATTTTGATGCCCTTTTGCTTTCCTACCTGATATATATTTATTTCAGCTGACATAAATGTTCCCAGGTTAAGTATCCTATATAAACAGAAGCTAAGTTTTTTTCTTTGTTTGTTATATATATAAATTTTTTGATTTTTTTTTTTTTACTACAGTCTAGAATTTTTAAATCATTTTTTACGATTAAAGGAGGAATATACTGTTATATTCGCAGAAAAATACGCAGAGAAATCATTTAAAAAAACAAAACTGTTTTTCTATTTTTCCCATTCAATAATCTCACATGTGGAAAAAAAGGATTAGTGTTTAAAAATTAAAAAAATTAGAATTTCAGAAGAATCATTCTTCCCAATAGTTTAAATTGCCAAAGAGGGGGACAACCTTGTTTTAGGGGGTGTGGTTAGTGTGGCTGGGGGTGGAGCTTTATGCAACTGGGTAAGGGGTTTAGAAGAATACGTAATTTAGTTACAATTTAATTTATTTATAAAGCCGTTCCCTGCTGTTTCTATACACATTATCGGGGCTTTTAGGGCTGTGGAACCCTGCGATCCTCTCATACCCAGCAAACATTCCGACCTCCTAGAAAAGAGGGGCATCAGGGGAGGAAAGTGGGATCTGGGGCCAAAAGAGTGTAAGTGGGCTTGCAGAGAAAGTCGAAAAATATATCTTGTCACCAGGGAGTCCGATCACCCAATAGAGTGATCTGCCCCTGGTTTTACAATCTAGGCCATTATACGCTTCTGATAGATCCAACACTAGGAGGTTCCATACTCTGATCCCTGTCTACGATGATCCGGATCTCTCCCAGCGCACTCTGTGATCCGGCCTGGCTGTCCTTGTGCTCGGAGGGGGGGGGGGGGGGTTGGGCAGCCGTGTTACGCCACTACCTATAGATCTCCCTTCTGTTGTAGGCGTCCTTTTTATATAGGTTCAGATTAAAAGCCACTCGTATCCAAAGCTCGGTGAGATGGAGATTCAGAGATTCCTAACGGAAGCTTCTGGCCGGTAGATCTCGCCCTTTCCTCAACAATTAAGCACCGTGGGTCAGACTAGGATGGTCTGCTGCTTCTGAGTGTGAGTGAATGACACCTGAATCAAAGTCGATCATAAGTTCAGAAAGCGGGTAACATTATGACTTCTGATAACTGATTGATTTAACCCCATTGGCTGCTTCGCTGCTCTACAGTATATAGTGCAAGATAAGGTTCTGTGGCATCTCTCGAGATTACACATGGGGTTAACTGTCCTGCTGTGATTTTCTTTTTTTTGCTGAAATAGCATTAATAGCCATAATAATGAATTATGCAACTAACGTACTTTCTCTACTATTTAATGCAGGCTGTATAGATATATAATAGGAATTTTTTTTTCTGAAGGTTTACATTTGAATTGCTGGTATAGATGACCTTTTTTAATGTAGAGAAATTTTATTATAGTTTTTTTCTTTTGTGTAGTTTTTGATAATTGTTGAATTTGATTTTTATTTTTTTTGGTGTAATAATGCTGTTAAGATCATTTCGCCTCCAGCTATGTTGGGTTACCTCATTGTTTGTTTATTTGTGTGGATGAATATATATATATATATATATATATATATATATATATAAATTTTTTTTGTAAGTGAATCTGGCACTTTTCCCCCAAATTCTACATTTCAGTACACTAAATAAACCTATGCAATGGTGCATACTGTTTAAAATAAGTCATTTGTATGTGTTAGAAACCCTCCTGATGTATATGATATAGGAGCCGTCATCTTAACTTCCTGTTCTCAGGATCTACGTCATTATCCCTCTCCATTTAGCTGCTCAGCCCCTGGAATCTGATTGGGCCAGGCAGCCTGTGTAAGGGGAGGGGGAAAAGTTTACAACATATTAGTAAAATAGTGGTGCCGCTTTTACCTTTTTAACTGGGTAAAGTAGAAGATTTTAATCCAAATATCTCCAAATCGATTCCATGAATTAAAATACTAAAAATATCTGAATAAAAGCTATCTTTCTGTTCTTCTTCAACAACCTTTTTTAACATGTATTACTATTTTCAGTTGTTTCCTACCAATGAAAGTCAAGATGGCGTTATAGAGAATATAAATGGAAAATATGTTGAAAAATGCATTCTTTGGGGTTTTGTGGCAGCTGTTAATGCAGAACTCGGCCCCGTAACAAGCATAAGTCATAACCAGTCTATATTCATTCTTTTATTAACGGGAGGACCAGATGGCCAGTCCTATAAAATATTATTTATGTCTGTTTTTTAACTGTTCTCATTTTTTAGTTGGAGCAAAAAAAGGGAACATTTGTAAAGAAATAGAAGACCAGGTATATTGGGAACTGAAGTAAATCTCATTCCAACGGGGGGGGGAGAGAATGCGGAGAAACTTATTTAGTGGTTACGGCCTTTCTTTTTCTGTTTGAAACTTTCCATTACAAGCAGTGCCATCAGAAAATGCAGTTTTCACAATTTCTCTTGACCTATGACCTTAAAGGTGTAAAATTTAACCTGAGTCATATATTGTATTCTTTCAGCAATTCTTGGTCTAACTCCCAAAAACCGTATGTTTGTGTTTGGCGATGCATTATGGGAGCTTTAGGTTAAAGGGGCAATATAGTCCTATACAGCCCCACCAACGAAGTAAGGACTTATAGTTAATATCTCATAATAGATTCTGGAGCTATGTGCCTATTCCATGCATATTTAAACTTCCTTACTGTATTAGCCTTTACCGCTTCTGATGGGAGGCTGTTCCATTTACTTACTACCCTCAGCCATAATGCATTATTTAGCACAGATTAAACAACCAAACTTTATTTAATATTAAGGAGTATTAATGTGAAGTATGTGTAAGTAGTTACAGAAAACTAGGGCAAAAATAACTATTTTCTTACCCTTGTCATTGAAAATACTATTGGATCGTTTTTATTGGTTGCTAAATATTTCTGTGTCTTGACTTGATGCTGATCTGTAAATACTTTTGTTTCATATTTATTGTACCTGCCATATAAAACAGCTATTTTACAAAAAAACAAACACTAATTTCCAGGGAATGATATATGCATAGGATGCACCAAATATCTAATTCACTTTAGGAATCCCTGGGTGCAGACGGGTGCTAACCGTCTGAGACATGTGATCTGTTGATGGCTCTAAGGAGGGGAGGGGGATATTTTTTTTTTGTATTAAATGAAATGTGAGAATTTTAATAAAAGTTTTATTAACCTATCTTTTGTTTGTATTTTTCATTATTAATTTCTGTCTTTGTTTCTAAAAGGCTGTACTTTCCCGACAATTGATAAGCAAACATTCATGTTTATAGAAAGCACATTGTTTATGCAGTTTTGATTATGAAAGATCTCCTCAGAAGGTTTCCTCCAAAAAAAGGTTTTTCCTCTCCTGAGTGGTGTAGAATGACTCTTTGTAATCCAGAGGTAGCCCCTTTCCTGGCCTGCTTTAAGTTAAATTTGTCCCCTCTGTTCACATCCACCAAATATATTGAATTGTATAATAACGCTTTATAGCTCTCAAATAAAATATCTCTGTCATATCTCTTTTTGAAACATATGGCTCTAACACGTATCTGCTCTAAAATGGTGAGGGAATCAAATATGGACGTGCTCGACGCTACCTAAAGGGTAAATGAATAATTAATTTTTTTCCGTTATATATATTTTTTGCATACAAGGCATCGCATTCCGCTTAGGGACACCGACAGACATTGACAGCTGTACTTCCTACAGCTCTATCATCGAAGCAGAGAAAAGCCTCTGTTCGTCTGGGAAGACTTTCCACCAGATTTTGGGGAGTTTCTGCCCATTCATCAAGTAGAGCATTTGTGAGGTCAGGCACTGATGTTGGACGAGATGACGGGCGTATCCAACAATGTCTTTTATGGACTTTGCTTTGTGCGCTGGGGCGCAGTAATACTGCAATAGAGAAGGGTCTTTCCCAAACTTTTCCCACTAAGTCGGTAGCATAGCATTGTCCAAAATGTCTTGGTATGCTGAAGCATTAACATTACCCTTCACTGGAACGAAGGGTCCAAAACCCTGAAAAACAGCCCCAGACCGTTATCGCTCCTCCATCACACTTTACAGCAGGCAGGTAACATTCTCCTGGCATCTACCAAACCCAGACTCTCTTGAGACTTCAAGATAGCGAAGCGCAATTCATCAACATGCTTCTGCTGCTTGAGTCCAGCGGCTGTGGCTTTACCCCACTCCAGCAGACGCTTGGCGTTGTGCACAATGATCTTTGGCTTGTGTGCAGCTGCTCAGCCATGGATACCCCTTTTCATGAAGCTCCCGACAAGGGGGGCTTGTGCCGATGTCGCTTCCGGAGGCAGTTTGGATTTCTGTAGTGAGCGATGCTTCGGAGGACAGATCATTTTTCAGATACGCGCTCGGTGAGCGTGCGCGGTGTAATGCTTTATGGCTGAGCTGCTGTTACTCCTAGACATTTCCACCTCGCAATAATAGCGCTGGACCGGGGCAGAGATGTCACAAACTGACTTATGGTAAAGGCGGCATCCTATGACGGTGCCGCGCTTAACGTCCCCGAGCTGTTCGGTACGACCCGTTCTGCCGCCAGTGTCTGCAGGGAGACGGGCGCCTGTGAGCTGATTTTATACCCGTTAGTAAGGGATGAGACAAACACCGAAACTACATAATCAGAAGGGGCGTCCTAGTAGTTTTGGTATATAGGATATTGCATGATTAGTCTGCCTAGGCCAGGATAATGTCGCTGACAATCACCATGGAAACAAGGAATGCCCATGCTGATTGATACCTTCCATAATTCCAAATGACCAAGTTGGGGCACTTTTGTTTTAGGGGGTCAAGCTTTAATTAGACGTTTTCATTTGATTTTGAGACCACTTGATAGCTATTCATGTCATTAGTAAATGAGTGACGAATTTTATTTACAAAGTTAAAGTTATTAAGCCATTCCGTCCGCTTCTGTAGGCTGTAGAACCCTGTAATACCCTCAGGAAGCGATCTCAGACAGAGGGACTGTCCATCCTAAAGAGAATGACACACTTGGCACGTGTGGAATTATTCATTGTAAATATTGCTTTATCTTCCAAAAAATATATTTAGATTTTTAAATATAGATTTTCCACTAAGCTGATAAATTGTGTAGTTTGGTGCCCAAACCCCCGTCGCCGAACCGGCTCCCTCCTGAGACTTCCAGGCCAGCATCTAAATCCAGCCCCAGGTGCGCGCAGCCTTCATAAACTACATCTCCCGGCAGGCATTGCGCGCACACAGCGCCGCTTCCGGTCCCGCGTGATTTCCGGAGCGGATCGGAACCCGGAGTTGGGATTCGGTGGGTGTTCGGGTCCAGCTGGAGCAGGTATCGGGAGCCGGACGGAAAGGCCAAGGTTCTGCAGGTGAGGCGGGTGGCAGGTGAGAGCTCGAGGAGGCCCTGGGGTGGCGGTGGGTGTCCGGTTCACAGTCCCCCCGCTCCAGCTGCCAGGCCGATTGTTCGTGGCTGCAGCCGGGGGGCGGCTTTCCCTGAGCCGGGGGATCGCCGTCAAAACCCGGCTGGGTCCGTGCTGGGGAATGCGCTGCGTGCGGGGTGTGAGGGGCAGGCGGTGGGTTTACGGTGCGGCCACAGGGTTCCTGCAGCAGCGCTGTGCACATACATAGAGGGCTCAGTGCAGAGCCTGTATACTGCCGTATGATGGTTATGCTGCAGCAACATGATTGTATACGATACGGTGCACATGTATATATGGGACTGATGCCATTAAATAATGCAGGTATACACAGCGCTATACAAGCACACACTACACGTATATATATGGGATTAATGCTATTCCACAGAACAGATGTATATGAAGTAGGGTTAATGCAATGTCGGAGTGATGTATGTTGGAATACGGGGATGATGTTTAATCGGTGATGATGTATGTTGGAATACGGGGGGGATGATTTATTTTGGAATACGGGGGGGGGATGATTTATGTTGGAATACGGGGGGGATGATACGTGTAGAGGGATTATAAGTATTTATAAGTAAATCAGGTATTAAGTTACCGTTGAAACAGGAATAGTTCATGCAGGTATAAAGTGATGTAATCAGGTGACGTTATACGTTATACGTGTACCGGTACAGTGCGTGTATATGAGAAAATAACACAGCAGCAGGACGCTGGTGTGCAGAGTCTGTACAGGTGTATAGATACAGGTGTGAAGAGCCTTTGTGATGTCATGATACAGGTGTGCAGAGTTCGTGTGATCTCACGATACAGGTGTGCAGAGTCTGTGTGATGTCACGATACAGGTGTCCGAAGTCCGTGTGATGTCACAGTGCAGGTGTATAGATACAGGTACCGGGCGGTGTGACAGCAGTACAGCATACCAGCCCGGTACATAAAAACACTGAATCTGCCCCCGTCTAGTCGCCCGTTTCTCCTGCTGTAAAGACTCAAACCTTAATCAGTTGTTGGTCTCGTCTTTAGATTCAGGAGCCGTATGTCTATCCCGTGCATGTTTAATACCCTCACTGTATTACCCTCTACCACTTCTGCTGGGAGCTTCTCCATATACCTACGACCCTTTCAGTAAACTAAAACATCCTTACTGTGCACTTGCTGCATAATAATAATATATATATATATATATACTGACAGACGCCATGATAACAAGATTATCTGTGTTACTCACTTCAGTGGTCAGAATTTCATTTAAATGACATATATAGTTTTTCTGTGTAATGGCCTAACTTCTGTAAATTTCCTTATAAAAGGAATTGTAATATCTTAATTAATGCTTAATAAAGTCTCTATTTAAATTCTTGGCGCCCTTTCCTGATTGTGCTCAGCCCTTCATTCATTGAATGTGAGGCCTGTATACGTATAAGACACAGAGAGATTCTATAGCAGCCCTTAAACACTTTCGGGGGGGTAATTTTCTTGCTTGTCTTATTTACCGCATGGTGTTTTCTGCATACCCCTGGGCGATAATCGTTTTAAGCAATGAATTAATTATAACAAACATGGTACATTTGGGATCGTGCCCCAGAACCCCCCTGGTATAACTTACAGATATGGCCCGGAAATGCCCGGTTATTGCTGCCCAGTAATCAGCGGGACAGATCATTAAAAATAATTTTTGCTTCTGATGTTATTGCAGCTTCCCTTCCGTTAAACCGTAAAGCACTCGGTTAACCCGATAATGCTGTCTCTGCCACTGGCTGCCGCCCATCGTTTTAAACTTTTTTTTTTTACATTTTTTAAATGACATATCCCCAAAACACTGATTTGACAGAGAAAAAATATATATATATATTTATTTTTTTTAAGTGTTAGTGAACTAAACGATGTCGTTGACGGCTCCCAGTTTTAACACGCAATTCTTTCTGCTTCCCCTAGGTGGCGGTAATGGAGCAGGGAGCGATGGATGAAGTCGTGTTTATATGTAAGTATTTATTGCTCGGCGATGGCAGCCTCCGCTGACCAATTTGGGATTCAAAAAAAATAAAACTTTATTTGTAAAAATGAACACTGACAATGAATCAAACGTCCTATTCAGTATACAGCGCTTATGTGTATGGGGAAAATAGGAAAACCCGTATTTGTTCGGATTGAACGTTTCCCTTGGTGTCTTTATTGATGGTTCCTGACTCCAACCTTGAGATACTTCTTCTAGACGAAGGGCTTACAGAGAAGCCCGCCCCCCCCCGTTAATATATAATTGATATCCGTGTATATTAAGTACCATGCGCCATGATCCCACCGCCCTTCTGATGCTTCTTGTTCTTCTGTACACTTTTTGTTGTTGTTGTAGGGTGTGAAGACTGCGGTCAGTATCATGACTCGGAATGTCCCGAGCTGGGCCCTGTAGTCACCGTCCAGGACTCCTTTGTGTTAAGCAGAGCCAGGTGAGCCCGAGGGCCGTGGGGGGGGGGAGGGGGGCAACGAACGTCAGAGCTGGACTCAGATCCTTGGGCGATCGGGACCCTTTTAAATATACGGGTGGCTCATACACGGTCCTGCAGGTTGTTTTCCGAGGAAGGCATGAAGCAGCACGATATAAGAGAGGTCCCGGTTTTATAATTTTTTTTAGGTCCACTCTTCCTGCAAATCTGGAGATCAAGCAGTCGGAGGACGGCGCGGAAGGAATATTTGCCGTGATGCCTCTTGTAAAACGCACCCAGTTTGGCCCGTTTGAATGTAAGAGGGTCTCTAAACAGGACAGAGAACCCACATTCCCCCTGAAGGTAAAACGACGACTGGTTTTATGTATCGGACAACATCTCTTACGGCAGCCTGTCTGCCAGTCCGGGTTATCGGACCTCGGTCTTCAGGTGTACCGAAGGCACCTACAATGAAAAACATTCTTAATTCTTAACCCATTTGCGCCAAGTGTTACAGCTTCTCCAGCGTGATAAAAATAATGACTTCCGCGTTACTAAATCTCCTAAATCCGGAACATCTTTCTCCTCAAGGTCTTCCTGAAGGACGGCCAGATCGCGTTCTTCGATACATCCAGCGAGAACGACTGTAACTGGATGATGCTGGTGAGACCCGCCAAGGATTTCACCCACCAGAATCTGACCGCCTTCCAACATGGCGGAGACATATACTTCACTACCTCCCGGGACATCGCCGCTGGCACTGAGCTGCGCGTCTGGTACGCCGCTTTCTACGCAAGAAAGATGGAAAAACCCCTCTTAAAACCCTGCCACAACGGTAAGTCAGGAGCGACGGCAACATCGCATGTGCAGAAACAACGCCAGACAGCTGCTGCAGGGAAGCTGAAGAAGCAGCAGCGTGCTTCACTGATCCCTGAAAAAGCATGGCAATGACTTCCTCTTCACATTACCTTTTAGAAAGCGCCAGCAAACTCCGTATCATCAGATTAAAAATAAGTTTTTAAAAATATTTTCTTAGAAACGCATCTAGTTTTTGCCCCAAAATATAATGTTTTCAGGCAGCTGCATATTAGCCGTTTGTATGAGTTCTCGCTCTGTTATCTGAGCCCCAATCTACTAAACAAACACCCCGACTCCTTATCATACTGCCTGTAAGAAATGATAGAATGGCTCGGTCTTAATTACCCAGCTGACCATACGATTAATGAAAGTCAGTGTAGGAACTGACTTTGTTAGCATTGCCATAAAGCATCAGCTCAGTGTGGTGTTTGAGCCTGAATAAATAATAAGAAATAAATATGAATCCACACGAACTGCTTAACCCCTTCACGGCCAATGATACAAACTGGTGCTGGAGGACCGAGGCCCTGTCTTGAATGTCGCTTTAATGCAGCCTTGCCCTGGTCCATGGATACCAACTACTTGGATCTACCTGCTTGCTATGGGCCGGTTACATTGGGAGTCGCTTTGTAATGTTTTTGGTGTAAATTTTTAATTTTTTTTTCTACAGAAGTAAGCTTTTTAGCTACTGAGCCAGAAAAAGAAGCGAACCCGAGCTCTTCGAAATCCAGCCACACGGCTGTAATGACTGCCAAGAAGATGAAAGCATTGCGTTCGCCCGCTGCCTACACGTCAGGTACACACAGCCCGCTAAACACCTTTAAAGTTAGAAAAATGCGGTTTTACAGTGAGAACGGGCAATTCACTTACCATCCGGGGACTGTATCTGATGTTATAACGGGGAGAGAAACTATATACTTCGGTTTTAGTACCTTTTTATTTATATATATATATCTGCTGATGGCAAACATTATTAATGCCCTTAGGTATAGATTTTTTTTTTCTGTTTTTGCATTTTTTATGGATTTATTAGTTCATAGTAAGGCATATTGTTAGGTTAGAAAATCTGTCATTCTTCCAGAGGCCAACATCCGGCAGATTAACGCGCACAAAGCTTACTGTCCCCCTGCATTTCTGCTGCGAAAAGCCAAATTTACATACAATCGGGTCGGTGCGTAGTTATTATGGATTTTACACGCGGTTCTCGTGTTCCTATCCTACTTAGATAGAAGTTATTTGTGCCGTTATAGCAGATTTCCAGTTATTATCGCCTGTGTCCTGGGTTCACCTTGCTCTTCTCACTTATGCCTTCTAAAGCTGCCAGGACGGAGTGAGTGAATGAATGAATAAAGAAGGTGGCTTCCAGCCAGGAGAGGGTCTATAGAGGAACGGGAAGACCTTTAAACTGTAGAAAAGCCGTATCTTGAAGCCCTATTATATCATATTTTTTTAACCAGAAAGAACGTGATATCCCCTTGATGGGTGAAACCTTCTCCATGAGCAGGCAGCCAGTCCCAGTAGGAAAACTGATAACAAATTGTGAATGAACCAGGTGGAAGAACACCGTTCGCTAGCACTGCTTATCTTCGTACTGTTGATTATTTTATGGAGAATGTCCTAATTTTGTGTGTTTGGAGTTTCTGCCAACGGAACGATCCCGTGGTGTTTTTGTTGATTGCTCTTGTCATTTTCTCCAACAGTCTCGTGTCAGGACAACAGTGACATCATACACGTGGAAACCTGCGAGTGGACGTGCAAAGTATGCAACGCAACGTTCATGGAACCCAGCCTTCTGACAGGTGCCAAAAACCATCAGCGTCGGGTTTCCTTTACATGTTGGCTCAATAGACCCATTCAGTGGCCTTAAAAGTCTTTAGCAACGAGCAGTGAGCTCTTACTGTACACTTATTCATTCCCCTGTAAGAGACGCGTAACAAGAGTCATTAAAATACACGACCGTTCCAAACTGAGCTGTTTTCATGGAAAACAAGGACATTTCTGGCTGTAACATAATTACAAAAAGGGTTTCCTAACCATCAATTATCCTTTTAAACTTAAACTTGCATCAGAGTGATGGGAGTGATAAAGGGCCATTGGAACCCAGGGGTGATGGGAGGGATAAAGGGCCATTGGAACACAGGAGTGATGGGAGGGATAAAGGGCCATTGGAACACAGGAGTGATGGGAGTGATAAAGGGCCATTGGAACCCAGGGGTGATGGGAGGGATAAAGGGCCATTGGAACACAGGAGTGATGGGAGGGATAAAGGGCCATTGGGACACAGGAGTGATTGGAGTGATAAAGGGCCATTGGAACACAGGAGTGATGGGAGTGATAAAGGGCCATTGGAACACAGGAGTGATGGGAGTGATAAAGGGCCGTTGGAACACAGGAGTGATGGGAGTGATAAAGGGCCATTGGGACACAGGAGTGATGGGAGTGATAAAGGGTCTCTGTACGCCTATGAAGAGATGCTATTAAAAAATCAGCCATTTCCAGCTACAATAGTCATATACAACATTAACCCCGTCTGCTGCGCTGGATTTCTCATCCATTTCATGTTCCTATAATGGACAAAATTTGCGTTCCCCCAAAACAAGAAGGATTCTAGGTGACCCCAAACTTTTGAAAGGTGGTGTGTATACAAAACGAATAAAAAGAGCAGCCAGGAATGTCTCCAAACGCAAGTATATTATTTTCTCTCGCTGTGGCGTTTGCGATTTGTCAATCAGCTCACAGCCAACAGTTTGCCATACAGTATATATATTTATAATATAATATACACCCTATATTATGATATACACCCCATATATATATATATATTATATTATAATATACACCCCATATATATATATATATTATATTATAATATACACCCCAGGCAAGTCTATCCATAGACACCTGATTTATTTCTTCGGTAACCCCCTTTCAATTAGTAGGGCACAAAATATACTTTTTTAATTAATTTATTTTTTTTAAGTGAAACTCCCTTCTGTGAAATGTTTATCTAAGCGTTTAAAGGGATTCTCCAGCAATGATTCGCCGACGGTCGGCTGCAGCAACGCTGCCGGTGGGGGTCTCTTCAGACCGCTGTGCACTTTCCTGCCGCCCAAAGCAGCCAATCAGTGGCAAGAATAGTCATACCACGAAGGAGGGGGCAGCTGCTGCAGCAGGGCTGCATTTTCTAAGTTTTGGAAGAATGCATATTAAAGTATTCACAGAACGTTAAGGTTACTCACAGAGTACTTTAATATTAGTTGTTTGGTGGTGGGGGGTTAAACTGTCCCCCTTAAAGGCTAGAAATTTGTTATTGCAATAAAGCATCAAATTCATCAAATACGTGTTTTCTTTCTCACTTTCTTAGAGCATTTGTTGAGTCACCTGGAGCACGCAAAAGGGGTTTCTCCGTCGGCGCCCTGCGAGGGTCCTTTCCTGGAAAGCGAAACGGCCAACATGAGCTCGGATCCAGCCGTCATCGGCACCAGCGCGGGGGGCCGCTCCGTACTCAAGAAGAAGCAACGCAAGGGCCGCAAGTCCAAGGCGCCGAAAGGAGATATTCCTCTGGTGATCGTGGAGGATGACAGCCCGCCAGGTGAGGACGGTGGAAGGGAGGCAAAAAGAGAAAATATAAACCTATCTGCTCCGGACTCCATGTAGATAAAGGTGTGCCCCTTGGTACATAGAAACATAGAATTTGGCCCCCGTTTAGTCTGCTTGTTTTTCCCTGCTGTAAAGACTCGGACCTTAATCGGCCCTTGGTCTCACCTTTCCCTCTCTGTATTAGCCTCTACCACTTCTGATGAGAGGCTGTTCCACTTATCTACCACCTTCTTGCTTAATTAAACTTCCTTGTGTTCCATCTGAGTTTTAGATTATGACCTCTTGCCCTAACAATGTTGATTCCTTACCCCCCAGTTACATGGGTTCTCCAAATGCCCCGTTACTTTCTACCTAGGGTGGGATTGCAGGAGTCTGAGGAGTCCACCTACAGGCACTTGCTTCGATCTTGTTGGGTTTCATCAAAAGAATCATCCTCGAGGGGCCCTGCACCAATTGCTCCAGGGCCCGTGGGGTTCTGATCGGTCCGTGCCTCTCAACTTTCCCATGAAGCGGCGGGTTTCTGATCCATTTTTATGTTATTTTAATGCAAAAAATGTTTGTTTCTTTTAAAAAAACAAGCATGTTTCCAAAGTTTTGAGCGGTAGCGTATATGGACAGCTGGACGAATAAGCTTGCTGCGTATTTCTCAATAATGGTTAACTTTTAGGTATTCAGGAGTCTTCATTTATAGTTTTTATTTTTCACCCCCCCCCCCCCATTTAATCTCTTAACACATTTCTGATACTGTGTGTCCAAAATAAATACTACTTCCATGATTATCGTGTCCTGAATATACGATCCCACACATTAGGACGGGCCGACCCCAGTCAGCGTCTCCTAGGAGGAGGGTAGAGCGGACCTCGGGTAAATGGCACCTGCAGACTCCCTGTTTAGTTAATAAGCCCTTCAATGAGACGGAGAGCTCGTAAGACTTACGCATCCAGATTCGTACAAACTGTAAAACTCTTAAAAGTCAGATTTTTTTAT